>MJUT01055829.1:282915-294713 GCA_002080005.1 Gigantidas platifrons | reverse complement strand
CATGGGTGAACTCAGGTACACTGGTAGGAGCAATACAAACCCCACTAAAAACATGGGTGAACTCAGGTACACTGGTAGGAGCAATACAAACCCCACTAAAAACATGGGTGAACTCAGGTACACTGGTGGGAGTAATACAAACCCCACTAAAAATCATGGGTGAACTCAGGTACACTGGTAGGAGCAATACAAACCCCCACTAAAAATCATGGGTGAACTCAGGTACACTGGTAGGAGTAATACAAACCCCACTAAAAATCATGGGTGAACTCAGGTACACTGGTAGGAGTAATACAAACCCCCACTAAAAATCATGGGTGAACTCAGGTACACTGGTGGGAGTAATACAAACTCCACTAAAAATCATGGGTGAACTCAGGTACACTCGTGGGGGTAATACAAACCCCCACTAAAAATCATGGGTGAGGGACTCAGGTACACTGGTAGGAGTAATACAAACCCCCACTAAATATCATGGGTGAACTCAGGTACACTGGTGGGAGTAATACAAACCCCCACTAAAAATCATGGGTGAACTCAGGTACACTGGTGGGAGTAATACAAACTCCACTAAAAATCATGGGTGAACTCAGGTACACTGGTGGGAGTAATACAAACCCCCACTAAAAATCATGGGTGAACTCAGGTACACTGGTAGGAGTAATACAAACCCCCACTAAAAAAACATGGGTGAACTCAGGTGCTCTGGTAGGGCAAGTAATTTGTGCTTCACTAGTGCTACTCTCATTACAAATCACTGATAAGTCATGAATAAGGAAAGGACATAAACCAAATATCTGTCTACTCCAAACACAAAGATTGGTTCCATGGAAGTAAAGATAAGACAGGTTTCACTGAGTATAACAAATAAAGCTATAGATGTCAGTGTAATATTTACCTTTTGCAGGGTTGATTGTAATTCCTGATTTATACAGATTTTCTTCGCTATTCCAGACATCATTTCTCAGCACTGTTCTCCCAGACAACATCAAGACAGTTACGGCCACTAACAGAGTAATACACCGCCTTTGCATTAAATCACTAGAATGTTTTACATACAATAAATAAGCACCATGAGCAATAAGTAAACAAAATCCCATACTCGGAATATACAGCACTCGCTCTGCTATCACAAATCCTACGTAGAAAAATAAATTTGTTGCAGGAATGAACGGAAATATAATTAATGATAATGAAATGACGGAAATGTCTTGTGAACTAAATTTTAATGTTGATATAGTTTCATCTTCACTGTCTGTAGAACTATTTGAACTTCTTCTCGTTAATTGGGTCGTCTTTGACGATTTTGGTATCACATGTTTTGTATTGGAATGACTTGATGTAGAACTATGGTGCGCTATACCATTTCCATTTAAATGTGGTGTATAAACTTTCAACCTAGGCCTATGAATATGTTTTAATAAATAAAATGCAAAATATACTAATATTGAATAAAAAATTATTGAAAATGCATTGCGAAAATCAAAAATATTTTGAACCAATGGTATCGCTTCCATTGACCAATCGAAACTTAGCACTCTTGGACATACTAATATCCAAAAGTTATAAACAGGAAGAAGGATAAATGTCAAAAGTTTAGTAAGAAAACTGTCAGAATCGGAAGCTGGATTGTCTGATGGAGCAAACTCGGGGGTTTTGCTGCCCATAAAAACAAGACGGAATGTAACAAGAAAAGCTCCAAGCATGAACAGTAGTAATATTCCTTCCACTTCCTTCTTGTACTGTATCTGTAAAGAGAAAAGATTATTATATTACTAAATATTGTGAATCAACATCTGGTAGTGGAGTGTCAGTAGAATCACTGAAGTGGATACCTAGGTATACAGAGTTGTAAATTTAAGACCATGACAAAACGTCTTTCTACATACCAAATAAAACATGGTTGTCTTTTATTTATTTAGTTGTTTTTTTTTGCTTGGTTTTTTTTATAATGGGACATAACTCTTCTTCCATATTCAAAAAAAAAAAAAACCAAAAAAAACACCATATTGGCACATATTTCTTGAAATAATAATGTTTGCATCATTTTCATTCAGGATAAGATAAATATCTAAAAAAAAATATCTATTATTTTCTTTTCCAATCATGCATCAACAGAGAAAATTAAGTTATCATGACAACATATAATTATGGGATTTCAGAGGATCAATTTTTGTTTACAACATATAATTATAACTGATAAAATCATGTCATGAACAACCAAAGAAGCAGTTATGTCTGCCATACTTGATTAATTTATCAATTTCATAACTCTTTGATCTCAGTAATATAATATACATTGTATATATACAACCTAGTCTTACATGTACATTCAAATGTCAGGTGACATGTCCTAAAGTTTTAAAAATCAACAAAGCAAATTGGATTAAGTTTTAACATTTAAAATCTGTTTGTGACAGATCAAGGTATGTTATTTGTTTAACTATATCCTTTAGTTTAATGTTCCTTTTGACAAAACATTTGAAAAAAAAGTGTTTCGATCTAACACCCTCAGTGAATACCTGTATCGCCTATACAAAGTATTAAACAAGATGATGGATCTCAAATTCATCCCTATTTACAAAGTGAACCATTGGGACAGGAGGTCACACTTAATTAATAAATCAAGGAGGTGATACATGATAACTGTGTATAGGATTCACCTCTCAATGGCTATAGAGATGTGTGATAATGAGGAGTCTCATACAATAGTATCTTATACTATATACATATTAAATTCCACATAAAAAAAGCTAATATATGCATACATCTAATTTCGAATTACCTCACACAGTATTGTTAGATTGTGACTGCTGTGTATATTTCATTTTTGGGTTCTTTAAGAGATTACTTGAATTTTCTGAAGTTTTTATGAAATGCAAGTTTAAACAGTGATTGATGGACAACAATTCAACATTTTTTTTTAATTCATAAAATTTTTATGAAATATGAGATGATTCATAGTTAGATTGACATTTCAGTTAACAACGATAATACAGTTAGGTGTTCTCTGAATACTAACATTTATAATTAGGTGTTCCCTGAATGCTAACATTTATAATTAGGTGTTCTCTAAATACTAACATTGATAATTAGGTGTTCTCTGAATACTAACATTTATAATTAGGTGTTCTCTGAATACTAACATTTATAATTAGGTATTCTCTGAATACTAACATTCATAATTAGGTATTCTCTGAATACTAACATTTATAATTAGGTGTTCTCTGAATAGTAACATTTATAATTAGGTATTCTCTGAATACTAACATTTATAATTAGGTGTTCTCTGAATACTAACATTTATAATTAGGTGTTCTCTGAATATTAACATTTATAATTAGGTATTCTCTGAATGTTAACATTTATAATAAGGTGTTCCATGAATGCTAACATTTATAATTAGGTGTTCCATGAATGCTAACATTTATAATTAGGTGTTCCCTGAATGCTAACATTTATAATAAGGTGTTCCATGAATGCTAACATTTATAATTAGGTGTTCCCTGAATGTCAACATTTATAATTAGGTGTTCCCTGAATGCTAACATTTATAATTAGGTGTTTCCTGAATGCTAACATTATAATTAGGTGTTACCTGAATGCTAGCATTTATAATAGCTGTTCCCTGAAAGCTAACATTTATAATAGCTGTTCCCTGAATGCTAACATTTATAATTAGATGTTCCCCGAATGCTAACATTATAATTAGATGTTCCCTGAATGCTAACATTTATAATTAGGTGTTCCCTGAATGCTAACATATATAATTAGGTGTTCCCTGGATGCTCTTTTAACATTTATAATTAGGTGTTTCTTGAATGCTTACATTTATAATTAGATGTTCCCTGAATTCTAACATTTATCAGTAAGTGTTCCCTGAATGTTAATATTTATAATTAGGTGTTCCTGAATGCTAACATGTATAATTATATGTTCCCTGAATGCTAACATATATAATTAGGTGTTCCTTGAATGCTTACATTTATAATTAGATGTTCCCTGAATGCTAACATTTATAAGTAAGTGGTCCCTGAATGTTAACATTTATAATTAGGTTTTCCCTAAATGCTTACATTTATAATTAGATGTTCCCTGAATGCTTACATTTATAATTAGGTGTTCCCTAAATGCTTACATTTATAATTATATGTTCCCCGAATGCTAACATTTATAATTAGGTATTTCTTGAATGCTTACATTTATAATTAGATGTTCCCTGAATGCTAACATTTATAATTAAGTGTTCCCTGAATGCTAACATATATAATTAGGTGTTCCCTGGATGCTTTTTTAACATTTATAATTAGGTGTTCCTTGAATGCTTACATTTATAATTAGGTGTTCCCTGAATGTTAATATTTATAATTAGGTGTTCCTGAATGCTAACATTTATAATTAGGTGTTCCCTGAATGCTAACATATATAATTAGGTGTTCCCTGAATGCTAACATGTATAATTATATGTTCCCTGAATGCTAACATATATAATTAGGTGTTCCTTGAATGCTTACATTTATAATTAGATGTTCCCTGAATGCTAACATTTATAAGTAAGTGGTCCCTGAATGTTAACATTTATAATTAGGTGTTCCCTAAATGCTTACATTTATAATTAGATGTTCCCTGAGTGCTTACATTTATAATTAGGTGTTCCCTATATGCTTACAGTTTATTTTTACCAAAATTATCAAATGTTTAAACATCAATGTAATAATGATGAAAATAACCATATAAAATGTTAAAAAGGCACCTGCTTTCTATTGTGTCTTGTCCATTAAATAAATCAAAATTATTAACATAAATAAAAATCTCTTATTTGTTCCTAAGAAATTGGTTCAATGTTTATTTTAAACTCTTTCCAGAGTAATAGCCTATTTTCAAGTGATGTAATGTATACAAGTGGTTAAACAGGTAAAGTAAACTCTTCTGAACGTAGATATCGCCCTAATTAGTACTGATATAAATCAATTCTTTATTTGTCATCAACTTGAAAATATTGTGGTCTTTTATTTGTACGAAAGATCAAAAGGAATTTCAGACCATATGCATAAAGTGTTTAATATTTGCACAAAAAAACTGTAAATTTGTCTACTGTGCAGCCAGAAGTTATTCTGTTTAATCATGGAGGCATATAATACCTCCATGGTTTAATTAATGTTTATTTAATGTCTTCAGTCCCCTTTATAAACATACATGTTCTACAAAAGTTCTCATATAATTACATTACTTTTGTATTTTTTTCTCGAAAACCTGTTTTTGTTATACATGTACTATACTATACTATACTATACTTGTATTATAATTTGTTAGAACTTAATATTTCTGTACTAAATATTTCATAAATCCTATATTTTATAACTTAATACATTGTGAGAGGTAAAAATAGGTTTTATTTGCATGAGGTACATAATTTGCCTGAAATATTTCTTTTGAGTGCCAGTTGAAATTGCCGGAAGCCATATATCTATATATGTACTTAACCCCCATGGTCGAGGCCAGCAAAATTGAACTTTGACTGCCATATGTAGACCACCAGAATTGAATTTTGGCAGCATGAGGCTCTAGACATCCCTATTTGCTATATACACAGATGAACCTCAAAAATAGATATACTAAACAAGTGTGGACAGTATACTCTATGGTAGAAACAGTGTTGCTTTGTTAGTGGTGTTGAAATACTAAATCTTAACCCTTAAAATAATTCTTCACAAATTTTAAGGGAAATTCTTCACAAATTTTAAGGGATAAAATCATGTAAAACTAGAGGTACTGCTGAACACAGGAGTCCCGCTTTGATACATAAATGGAATAACTTAACTGTCCGCTATGTGGGACTAATACCCCCCACGTCCCCATCATCTTAATTGAGCCAAAACATATTTGGAACACAACTCTTAGACTCATAATTCTGGGAAAACTTAATGGACCCACCCACCCTTTTAATATGTGGATCTAACAACATATAAACTTTCATAAACTGCCAGAAGAGTTGCAAGTCCAAAGAAGCATTACAGGGGTAAAACTCAATGGACTGGGATATATCCTACTAATGTGCACATCTTAATATTAGGATTTTGCAATGTACAAAGTTTCATGAACTTCTGATTAATCATGTAGGATAATTGCGATGACAAAGTGCATACTGAATTGAGTAAAATTTCTAAGTCCAAAGAGGCATAACAGGGGTAAAACTCAATGGACAATAAAATCCTTTCCACTGCAAAGTTCACACATCATGATCTTACAATCCACAAAGGTTGGTGGAAATCGGACAGAAGACTTTGAAGTTGGTCCAGACAGACGGACAGACAGACAGACAGACTGATTCCTATATACCCCCCCAAACTACGTTTGCGGGGGGCATAAAAATTGTCCATCCTCAATTTAAAAAACAAGCAAAATATTCTCGAAATCTTAAAATGTGAAATGTAAATCAAAATTTTATAAGATATTTCAAAATGACCAAATACAGCAATCCCCCTTTTATAAGGCAATCCTCTTATCAAGCTAGAGTAGACAGTATAATACTATTAAATTGTACCTGAGAGGCCATTCCTCTAATAAAGCCAATTTGTCATTGCAGAGGGTTGGCAATAAAAGAGAGTGACCACTGTACTAGAGTGTTGCTGAAACAATACATGTAGTGATAAATCTGAGTTACCAGCATGTAAAAACAATACATGTAGTGATAAATCTGAGTTACCAGCATGTAAAAACAATACATGTAGTGATAAATCTGAGTTACCAGCATGTAAGAGGAAAACATTGTTTATATTGTGTACTTATTTAATATATACAGGCCAACATACAAAACCTGTGCAAGAAGATGACATATTTATTCATATTAATATATATATTTCATTTTTAATATAAATTATCACAGCTGTTTGTGTTATGAGAAAGCTTTATTAATTGCTCTAGGATCATTACTTTGTCTTTTTTAACAAGTACCTGTAGGTGCGAAGTAGTTCTGACCTTTTTTTAAATGACCCCCAATAAATTATACCTTATAACAAATCTCAAGGATATGTACACTTCCAAGTATTTCTCTTGTTTTAACATATTATATACAGCTACTTATACTTTTACCTGTAAATTATCATCAGTTAAATACATCTGTTTAAAGGTTTTTATAGCACCCTACCTTGGAGAACACAATGGATATAAAATTTATTATTTCGATCAGTCAACAATACATGTACAGGTACACCAAATAGCTTGGTTTCCGTTCTCAAATGGTATCATTGAATCAATATTGATACCTCTACTTATTGAAATATCACGACTGAAAAGCGAAAAGTGATGACTGTTTATCACCTAGGGTCAGAAAGTCACATGACACACCATCTGGAAAATCTATGGGCGGGATAAATGGATCATACAAAGTTAAAGTACAAAAGAATGCGTTTGATTACTTCTGCATGTATTTGAAATCTGGATTGTGATTTTACACTTGTCTATTAAAATAAGTTTACGAGTTTTTCTCATTTATACACATGACAGGGAATATTTTATACAGAATTATTTGTTTGATATAAAGACACAAGTATTCCATGTAAAGAGATTTGCTACATGTTCAATAGGCAAATTAAAAAAATATTGTCTTCAAAGTCTAGTCTAAAATGTAATAATTATCTTTTCAATATAATTTTAAATATAGAAAATTTTAAATGTCAAAACATAACTTAGGGGCCCAGTGGCTCAATGAGTTAGGTTGTTGGATCTAACAACTCATACAAGCCTATCACCAATATGGCGTGGGTTCGCGCCCAGCTTTGTAAATTACAAAAAAGGGTGCACTCGACTCGCAAGTGATAAAGTTTACCAGTTGCTTGCCCCTGGTCAGTGGTTCTCTCCGGATACTCTGGCTTCCTCCACCACTAAAACTAAAACATGATATAGCTGAAATATGGTTGAAAGTAGCATTAAAACACCAAAAATCAAATCAAATCAAATCAAAACATAACTTAATAATTTCCTATTCATATAGTCTTTTCATTTTCTTTAATAAAAAACAAAAATTCTGATTGAAATTGGAGTTATCAGGCACTCTTCTTCCATAAACAACAAGAAATGCGTGCATCACAAAATACGCCTGTCTATATAAATAGGGTTTATCCCCTTCCACAGGGGAATCATGAGGCCAAGTTTGGTAAAGATCCAATATACAGAACTAAAGTTATCGTGCGCAAACGATCCTGTTGTCAAAAATTCCATCTATAGTAACGGGGACCTTGACCTTCGACCTAATGACCCCAAAATAAATAGGGTTCTTTCCCTTCCACAGAGGAATCATGACGCCAAGTTTGGTAAAGATCCAATATACAGAACTAAAGTTATGCGGAAATTACCCTTTTGTCAAAAATTATATTTATAGTAACAGTGACCTTGACCTTTGACCTAATGACCCCAAAATTAATAAGGTTCTTCCCTTTCCACAGGGGAATCATGTGACCAAGTTTGGTAATGATCCGATATACAGAACTAAAGCTATTGTGCGGAAACCTGTGTGGACGTCCGCCCGCCGCCTGCCACCCAATCACATAATACGGCCCGTCTCAAGACGGGCGTATAAAAAGCTTATATAAAAAGGATACCACGTCAAATTATCTAAATTTGACATATCATATTACAGTTTTATTTATTTTTCTTTATGAAAGACAAAAATGTTATTCTATTTTTAAAACTGAAAAAGATAGAATTTCATTTCAAGATTATTATTGTACTTTTTTTTTTTTGTATTAATTCTCTTATTCAAGCAAAATCATCTTTTGTTATGTCAAAAAATTCACAGCCATTAAAAATTACAATTGAGGAAATGCACATTCTGGTGCAAAATAATTTATAATGCATTGTACAAATCTATCATGCATCAACATGATGTGAATATTAATTAGATAGCTTTGTTACAAAACATCAGAAAAGAAATGACGAAAAGACAGATTTCAAAATAATTTGTCAAACAATGTATAAATTATGACGGATCTAATTATTCATCCATCTAATGCAGAAAAATATTGTTTAGAACAAAATATTTTATTGGGCCAACAATACATTGTCTTTTTCATTATTTGTTTCTGTTTTTTTCTTCAAACATGTTGAGGTGGTCAGTTAACAAATATAAAATCTATACATGTACCTGCATTACAAAAAGGAAAACAGCAACAGTGGTTGAAATTTTCGTACATTTGTATTTTAATTCAACATACATCTACATTTTTTTGTACATTTTTATTTCAGTTTACATGTTTAAATTAATCTAATTTTACGGTCAGAGTCACTAAATTTGCACTCTCTTTCCAAAATCACACGTACAGCCATACCACATACATGTAGATAAATGAAGCATAATTAGAAAAAAGTCAATCTAAAATTCTTAGCTGGGGGTGATAGGAACAAAACTAATAATAATAGGCTTTATATCCTAAATGTCTAATAAATTAAATGGGACTACCTTGAAAATATTTATCATAGTATTATTATTTATTAACTTACCGTCTTTTAAAGAACAGTAACATGATAATTTGTTCCTAATATCAATTTTTGAAATATAACCTGGTTCGAAAAATAATATTAATGCAATCAAAATACTACATTTTTTATGATTTTAAACACAATATTTACAGCTAAGTCTGAACCGATTCTGTAAAAAATATATGTTTCAATTAATGGAAATTTATGGTTTGGTTCATGGTGTTTAACACAACTTTCAACAATATTTCAGTTATATTGTGGCGGTCAGTTTTATTGGTGGAGAAAACCAGAGTACCACAGAAAACAACATATCTGTGGTAAGTCACTGACAAACTTCATCACATAATGTTGCATCCAGTATACATGGTCATTAGTGGGATTCAAACTCAAAACGTTAGTGGTGATAGCACAGGTAGTCATAAATCCAACTACCATACGATCACGACAATAATGGCCCCTAATGGAAATTTAGACAGTCCCCCTCTTATAGTCCCTCCCCACCAAATGACACCCTTCTTATTTGGCCAGAATTCAGATGCACTAAGATAGTACTGGTAAAATACTATTAAATTATCCCCCTTTAGAGAGACCAATCTTCTTATAAATATAAGGCCACTTTTTCATTGCAGAAAGGTTAGCCTTATAAGAGGGGGACTACAGAAAGGGTAGCCTTATAAGAGGGGGACTACAGAAAGGGTAGCCTTATAAGAGGGGGACTACAGAAAGGGTAGCCTTATAAGAGGGGGACTACAGAAAGGGTAGCCTTATAAGAGGGGGACTACAGAAAGGGTAGCCTTATAAGAGGTGGACTACAGAAAGGGTAGCCTTATAAGAGGGGGACTACAGAAAGGGTAGCCTTATAAGAGTGGAACTACAGAAAGGGTAGCCTTATAAGAGGGGAACTACAGAAAGGGTAGCCTTATAAGAGGGGGGACTACAGTAAGAAGGTAAAAAATTGCAAGGGCAGATAATCTAAATCTGAACAAAACAACTTGTTAAATCATCTGTACTTCATATAATTAAAACTTTATATGACATAATAATTTTATTCAATGCTAACGGAAAGTTTAAACAAATTTGGAGTCTAATGAGAAAGATATGTGTTTCCTGACCTACAGACAAATAATACAACAAAGTGGAAAACATGTTGCTTACAAAACCCAGACAATCAGTATTTGCTTTTAATCCTTATAATGCTGAGTGTGCTAAATGGAGAAGCAATGCTTTAGTTTTTAGTTTGACCCAATCATAGATTGAACCCACGATTTTCCACACTCCAGAAAAGCATGCTAATCATTACACAGTCACCATCAATGCAGTTTCTAAACAGTCAGCAAGTTCATCTGTTGAAAACATTTACAATTAAAAAGAATCTTTACAAACAGCAGAACTTCCTATTTTCACAACCATTGAAAGGTTAAAACTAAATGCATGCAACTTTATTTTGATTACGTTTGCATAACAAAATGGCTAAAATTCTTCCTGGCCATGGTGCAGATCGAAGCTGCATACTGTACTATGATAAATTGTATTAATGTTTTCTTCTTTAATTGAGATTCCAAATTTCTTTTATGAATATGCATAGAATACGTAATTATTGCACATTTCAAAACATTTTTCAACTGGACCATTTCATAATTACCTTCAATATCAACCATTTTTCTTTGTAAGGTTTAAAGATCATAGTGGATAATTATGTTGTTGTGCTGTAGAACTTTTATCTTTTCATTCAATCATGGTCAATCTCTGTATGTATAATCAGATTAATTTTGATTGACTTCATGACAAGATGATCCAGGTATTACACCCCTAATTAGTACTTAATAATACATTTATCTGATCAGAGTGAAACCAAGCACAGATAATTGTACTTCCCTAATAAGTACGATTTTACTCAAGGTGCTCCAAATTAAGAGATAAAAATTAAATACCATTGGTACAAAAAGGAACCTTTTTGTAATGTAATTCCAAAAAATATTATGAACTATGGTAAAACTATGTTTTAATCCTTATACTGCTGAGTGTGCTAAATGGAGAAGCAATGCTTTAGTTTTTAGTTTGACCCAATCATAGATTGAACCCACGATTTTCCACACTCCAGAAAAGCATGCTAATCATTACACAGTCACCACCAATGCAGTTTCTAAACAGTCAGCAAGTTGATCTGTTGAAAACATTTACAATTAAAAAGAATCTTTACAAACAGCAGAACTTCCTATTTTCACAACCATTGAAAGGTTAAAACTAAATGCATGCAACTTTATTTTCATTACGTTTGCATAACAAAATGGCTAAAATTCTTCCTGGCCATGGTGCAGATC
>MJUT01055829.1:180356-233453 GCA_002080005.1 Gigantidas platifrons | reverse complement strand
TCATGTTCGGCTAAAGTCTTATTAGACACCTGTCGTGTTGCTCAAGTAATCATGTTCGGCTAAAGTCGTATTAGACACCTGTCGTGTTGCTCATGTAATCATGTTCGGCTAAAGTCTTATTAGACACCTGTCGTGTTGCTCATGTAATCATGTTCGGCTAAAGTCTTACTATACACATGTCGTGTTGCTCATGTAATCATGTTCGGCTAAAGTCTTATTAGATACATGTCGTGTTGCTCAAGTAGTCATGTTCGGCTAAAGACTTATTAGACACCTGTCGTGTTGCTCAAGTAATCATGTTCGGCTAAAGTCGTATTAGACACATGTCGTGTTGCTCAAGTAGTCATGTTCGGCTAAAGTCTTATTAGACACCTGTCGTGTTGCTTAAGTAATCATGTTCGGCTAAAATCTTATTAGACACCTGTCGTGTTGCTTAAGTAGCCATGTTCGGCTAAAGTCTTTTCAATGATAGAGGAAAGAAAAATAGAAATAAAAGAGATCCATAGGCCTGTTTTGTTGTTATAACGGCCGTTTACATAACAATGCGTCTCTTGATGACATCATTGGACACGTGCTTTCATGTGGTTATCACACACATCTATGATTCGATCTATTAGTTCAAATCAACACTGGAGTTGTCATCTCCAGACATGAAGCAATTTTCTTCGTTGTCAATTATCGTCTGCAAAATTAGATTAAGCGTCATTTGAAAAGATGACATTTTACTCTTATGATTCCAGATTATTCATCTGTCTGATATAATGTACATCCCAAATTGAAAGACATAAAGGATCTAACACCGGTAAGAGAGCAAGACGGAAAAATCTCAGACACCCGCGGAAAAGATTTCGTTGGAGACCAGAAGGATATCTCACACTGCTAAAAATAGGAACTGTGCTGTCTCATTAGTGAGAAAATACATATAAATAATTATGGTCGAATTATCTGATTTCTTGTAGTAAATATTCGAGAGCTCTAACTGTTCTTACATAGAGATGAACCAGCTCCGTATTACCTGGCAATCATGATGGTGGTTATTCTATAAACGTGTGGTGAGCATTACATTACAGATATCTACGTTTATATTACTATCATTGGTAGGTCGATATCTCTGCTGGTGGACTATTATTATCTGAGGGTATCATCCGCTCAGTAGTCGGTGTTTCAGCACTGGCATAGTAAATTAGATACAATATTATTGAAATTCAGTTGCTAAATAATGTAATTAATTATTATTAAAACTAAGGTTCTCTTCTCTCATCTGATTTTGACTATTCTGTCTCAGTCCTTTGGTTTACTTGCTCCAAAGATTTTTTTGGGCCGTCGTGGTCGTGATCGTATGGTAGATAGATTTATAACTATCTATGCAATCAGTACCTATCACCACTAACGTTGTGAGTTCGAACCCAGCTCAGTCGAAGTGTACTCGATACAACATAAAATTATGTGATAAAGTTTGTCAGTGACTTGTGACAGGTTGGTGGTTTTCTCCGGATACTCCGGTTTCCCTCCCAAATAAAACTGTACCGCCACTGAAATATTGTTGAAAGTGGCATTAAACACCATAACCCTGGCCCCTAACTTATATTATTTTGGTTTTCAATCCTTAGACTTGATGTACCTGATGATGGTTATTCCAGAAACGTGTCGTGAGTGTTAAATTTGACATCTTCGTTTTTATTATTGTCTTGGTATATGGCACTGAAAGAAAACGACAGTTTTACTATAAAACAAATTAAAATGTATAGAAATGTTTATGGTCACGCACATTTTTCAGAGCGTTTTCTTAGAAAGCTTCGTCGTTATTTGGCCATATAAAACTAACATTATTGTTTTTTCAATAAAAAAAATAAAGCTATTTCCGTGTACTTGTTCTAACGTAACTATGGTTATCCCATTGTAGTCATCAAGACATACTATGTTTTAGCCTTACATCATGGTCGGTATTTACGTCCTTGCTTACACAGATAAACATTTACAACACTGAACTTTGTCCTCATAGCTTATATGTGAAATTAATCACATCTGTCATTCATATTAAAGTACAATATTTATATCAAAGGGAGACCATCTAAAGACCATTTCACCATAGTTTCGGCCCATTTGACCCAGCGGTTTCAGAGGAGATAATCTTTAAGTGATTTTTTGCCAAATTTTCTATTTTTAGTAATGGTGGACATCTTGGCTGGCGGCCGGGTCGTCAGACAGAATTCTGAAAGGGGATCACCTAAAGACCATTCCACCATAGTTTGGCCCCAATTGGCCCAGCAGTTTCAGAGGAGATAATTTTTAAGTGATTTGTTGCCGAATTTTCTATTTTTAGTACCGGCAGCCATCTTGGTTGGCGGCCGGGGTCGTCGGACACAATTCTGAAAGATGACCACCTAAAGACCATTCCACCATAGTTTGGGCCCAATTGGCCCAGCAGTTTCAGAGGAGATAATTTTTAAGTGATTTTTGGCTGAATTTTCTATTTTTAGTAACGGTGGCCATCTTGGTTGGCGGCCGGGATCGTCGGACACAATTCTTAAAGAGGACCATCTGAAGACCATTCCACCATAGTTTGGGCCCAATTGGCCTAGCAATTTCAGAGAAGATAATTTTTAAGTGATTTTTGGCCAAATTTTCTATTTTTAGTAATGGAAGCCATCTTGGTTGGTGGCCGCGGTCGTCAGACAGAATTCTGAAAGGGGATCACCTAAAGACCATTCCACCATTGTTTAGGCACAATTGGCCCAGCAGTTTCAGAGGAGATAATTTTCAAGTGATTTTTTGCCAAATTTTCTATTTTTAGTAACGGCGGCTGTCTTGGTTGGCAGCCGGGGTCGTCAGACACAATTCTCAAAGAGGACCATTTGAAGACCATTCCACCATAGATTGGGCCCAATTGGCCTCAATTGGCCCAGCAGTTTCAGAGAAGATAATTTTTAAGTGATTTTTTGCCGAATTTTCTATTTTTAGTACCAGCAGCCATCTTGGTTGGCGGGGGGGATTGTCGGACACAATTCTGAAAGGGGACCACCCAAGGACCATTCCACCAAAGTTTGGTTCAAATTGGCCCAGTGGTTTTAGAGGAGTTGATTAAAATGCAAAAAGCTAACGACAAACGGACGATGGACGCCCAGTGGTAGCAATAGCTCACATGACCCTTCGGGTCAGGTGAGCTAACAAATCACTGTCTATAAAGGGCACCTCTATATAACAAATCACTGTCTATAAAGAGCACCTCTATATAGCAAATCACTGTCTATAAAGAGCACCTCTATATAGCAAACCATTGTCTATAAAGGGCACCTCTATATAACAAATCAGTCTATTAAGAACACCTCTATATAACAAATCATTGTCTATAAAGAGCACCTCTATATAACAAATCAGTCTATTAAGAACACCTCTATATAGCAAATCACTGTCTACAAAGAGCACCTCTATATAGCAAAACACTGTCTATAAAGGGCACCTTTATATAACAAATCACTGTATTAAGAACACCTCTATATAACAAATCACTATCTATAAAGAGCACCTCTATATATACCACAAATCACTGTCTATAAAGGGCACCTCTATATATCAAATCACTGTCTATAAAGAGCACCTCTATATAACAAATCACTGTCTATAAAGAGCACCTCTATATAACAAATCACGGTCTATAAAGGGCACCTCTATATAACAGATTAGTCTATAAAGAGCACCTCTATATAACAAATCAGTCTATAAAGAGCACCTCTATATAACAAATCAGTCTATAAAGGGCACCTCTATATAACAAATCACTGTCTATAAAGAGCACCTCTATATAACAAATCACTGTCTATAAAGAGCACCTCTATATAACAAATCACGGTCTATAAAGGACACCTCTATATAACAAATCACTGTCTATAAAGAGCACCTCTATATATCAAATCAGTCTATAAAGGACACCTCTATATAACAAATCACTGTCTATAAAGAGCACCTCTATATATCAAATCACTGTCTATAAAGGACACCTCTATATAACAAATCACTGTCTATAAAGAGCACCTCTATATATCAAATCACTGTCTATAAAGGACACCTCTATATAACAAATCAGTCTATAAAGGGCACCTCTATATATCAAATCACTGTCTATAAAGGACACCTCTATATAGCAAATCATTGTCTATAAAAAGCACCTCTATATAACAAATCGCTGTCTATAAAGGGCACCTCTATATAACAAATCACTGTCTATAAAGAGCACCTCTATATAACAAATCAGTCTATAAAGGGCACCTCTAAATAACAAGTCACTGTCTATAAAGAGCACCTCTATATAACAAATCAGTCTATAAAGGACACCTCTAAATAACAAGTCACTGTCTATAAAGAGCACCTCTATATAACAAATCACTGTCTATAAAGAGCACCTCTATATAACTTTCAAACAATGTTTCAGTTTTATTGGTGGAGGAAACCACTTACATGTTGCAAGTCACTGACAAACTTTATCACATTAAGTTGTATCGAGTACACCTCACCATGAAAAGTGGGAAATATAACAAGAAAGTTTTATTATCAATTGCAAAATGGATGGACAGATGGACATGGAGCTAGACGTCAAATGCCAAGTATGGGTAGTTTGGAAAACTCTACATCGCCAATTTAGTCAGATGAACTAAAAGGTATATGAACATCTTTACGTTAGCATTAAGTTATATCCTCTGAAATAGAAGTGGGATATTCTGTGTCTCGGGTGACTGAGTTAGTGATTGTTGTTTAATGCCAACTCAGCAATTTTCCAGCTATATCATGGCGAGAACAAGTCAATTTTCAATGAGATAGTGAAGAAGTCCTCTTTGTACTAGACCAACACAGAGTTGGATTTTTATAGTGCTAGCTCATGATCACTGAAACAACAGTCCGTGGGTAGACATGTCGCCCCACTCGGACACATTAGCTTGATTCTGAGCCAACCAGTCTTTGCTCTTTCTCCTTAATGCTGTGTGCTTAGTGGAGAAGCAACAAATACCCATTTTATAGTGTTTGGTTGTGTGTTTTGGATCATAAGGTAGATTAACTTCTAAAGAGTATGTATATAAACAGTGCTTCTCATCACTCTCTCCTGTAGAACAGTATACTTTTATAGAGTATGTATATAAACAGTGCTTCTCATCACTTCCTCCTGTGGAACAGTATACTTTTTAATACAACTTATGTGATGCAGTTTGACAGTTAACTGAAGAGGGTAAGTAATTTTCTCCAAACACAAACATGCTCATTGTTCAAGACCCTAATGTGACTGTAAAATGTAGAACAGCAATGTATATTAGTGTTATTCCTTTACTTTAATTTGCATCTAAAAAGTGTAATGTTGGATAGTCTCTCATATTCAATTACATCTATATTGTTTCTTACTAATTAACATACTCCATTTTACTCCACCAACAGAACTGAAATATTGTTGAATGTAGGTGATAGCACCTAAAATCCATAATCGTATTCCAATAATCTCAATCAGATAAATAAAATCCTAGTTGTACCAGTTTTAAAATAGCCTAGTTATCATGGCCATTTTAAAGTTATAGATCTCTATAATATTGTTTGTAACTTTAATCAAAGAAATCTTCCAGATCTACATCAGGTTCCAGTAAATGCTCTTTAAATGGTGTCAGATCAGTCTGATTTAATATCAAATTTTCAAAAGTTTCTTCTAAATCAGTTTCACCAATAAGAACAGCACCCTGTAGTCGGCCATCTTGCAAAACTGCTTTCACATATTCTTGACCTGTAAATATAACAATGGAGATGAATGTCATCAATGCTATTGTAATGTTAACTCATTAGACACTGTGTTATCTAGAAATATTGTGCAGATAAAGTGATACAATCCCCCTACAGTTTGACACATCTTTAGGAGATTTAAATATTGTCGATAAACTGTTATCAACATGGCTAGTGCTGTCGTTGGCCATCTTGACTTTTTCCATAAAAAAAAATTGCATTCATCAGCCCATCAGTATGCACTACTTAACTACAAAATATAAACACATAATCTCATGATTTATGTTTAACACCAAATTTAACAGTATTTCAGAATATATCGTGGCATGAATCAATTATATAAATTAATTTGTGCACGATCTCAAACAAGCAAAAATGTACGGTTCATAAAATGTCATGAAAATGGTCGACGTTCGTCCATCTTGACTTTCTCAGAAAGGGAATCATAAGTATAGTATTTGAAGGGGTCTCATCTATCTGTGAATAAATAATAGAACTGATATACTAAATTCTAATGTAGTTGTTTAATATCCCTGGTTTGTGATTGGACAATGCTGTAATTTTCATGGTATCAATTCCACGGTTGAAAATCATGAGATATTTTAGACGATTCCCGCTTACATAATCTTGTCAACAATGTTGCAATACACATGATTACATTTGAATGGAGATAACTGAAATTGTATTTGAATATTTCACGGCATCAATTGTCGATTTAATGGTGTAATTTTCACCAATTCCACGGTTGAAATAGCATGAAATATTTTTTAAATTTTAGCTGATTACCGCTTATGTCATCTTGTCAATAATACGGAAATATACATATATGATGTATGTATGACTATCCTACACATGATTACATTAGAATGGAGATAACTGTATTGTATTTGAAATTTCACGCCAGTAAACTCAATTTGCGACCATCAAATCTCCAATTAATGCCAAGAAATTTTCAAATACAATACTGAGTGAGTAAGTTATCTGCTGAGTGGATGTAGACAAAACGTAATGAACATAAATTTATTACTTGTAATTGGCAGTATTTACAAATAAGATAAACGTAAATAGACATATCTCTGGCTGAAATGTACACAGCTGGATCAATGTTTTGGAATATTAAAGGATATTACTGAGTAATAAATATAATTGCAAAAACCTAACATATGCATAACAAATGAAAAGTGAGAATGAAAATGAGGTCAATATCCAGAGACATGCACCTGAGATGCAAACTTCAGCCTATCACATGTCCTCAATCCTCAATCTTATGGCCTTATGGCACAACTTGTCTCGTTGGTGCAGTAGTTTTCTCCACTGTGCCTTGTTCCCTCTGTAATTTTCTCTCTGTGCTTGTGTGTTGGTACAGTTTTTAAGATTAGGATTGAGTCTTATTTTTGAAGCGGCCTGTTTGGTTGATGAATTCTGCCACTATTCGAGGTTACTTTTGGTTTCCTCTATATTTTCATCCTCCTCCAATTGTGCTAGTAGGGTGGCCATGTTGATCTTTCTAATTCCTACTTCTTTCGTTAACTTTATCATCATTTCTTCTCTGTCGTTCTCATATAGTTGGCACTCTAGTAGAAAATGTGATGTTGTTTCTTTCTGGCCACACAGGCATAAGTTTGTAGTGTTGGTTTGGCCTGTTTGATGTTTGTAGTTGTTTAGTATGGAGTATCCTGTTCTTAATTGTGTGAGAATGCTGAAATATTCTTTGGACGGGTGGTCATATAGTATGTTTTTCTTGATTCTTGGTTCTTTTTCATACAATTTTCTTCCCCTTTCTCCAATGTCCCATCGTCTTTGTCACTTAATCACTGTACTTTTATGTGCACTTTGTTTTATGTCCTGTAGAGTTATTACATTATCTTCGGGTGGTAATTCCTTTGCTTCTATAGCTGCTGTTTTAGCTAGGATATCAGCTTCGTCATTCCCCTGTATTTTTGCATGTCCTGGTGTCCATATTATGGTGGTCATCGTGCCTTTTTTTTTTAGATCTTCAATATATTCTTTGATTTCTCTGATAATGTCGATATAGTGTTTTGGTGTCCAGTTTAGGGTCAGGAGTCCTACTGCACTCTGGCTGTCAGAGAATATTTTTAGAGTATTAACCATGTTGTAAAAGTTTTCCCTTATACAGTACTCCAGGACCATGACTATTGCCACAAGTTCTGCTAGCAGGATTGATCCTCTCTGTGCTACTGGCCGGTGAAGGCGTACTGCTGGCTTGACATGCTCTGAGTATATGATGGCGCCTGCCCCACATGGTCCTGGGTTCCTTCCCTAGGCATGATCCGTCTGTGAATGCTATTGCCTGATCGATGTTTGTGTTTCCTAACTGTTCGTCTATTTCTACTTGGCACTGTCTTTTTTGTTCTTCTGTTCTTGATTTGGAGTTACCAAGTCTATTCCAGTATGATGGTCTAGTTAGGGTCATTTGTAGTTCTCCTGCTCTATATGTAAATTCTGGCTCAATAAGTTTGATGTTAATACCAGTTTCTTTTTCCATTTCTGTGGCTTGGCTTAATGCTTTGCCCATTGGAGTGGAGTGTGTGTCGTAGTGGTCTTGTTCTTCATATCTAAGCAGCTGTTGTTTGATGGGTACCTGTATAGATTTTGACTCGACTTTGGCTATTTCTCTAATGGAGATTTCTTCAATCCTAAAGTCTATAGGTATAACCCCTGCTTCGATTTCTAAAGTCTCTCTGCTGGATGTCGTTGGCATGTCTAGGCATAAGATTAAAGCTTTTCTCTGTATCCTGTAGAGCCTCTGCATTTCTTTAGGGTCAGCTATTTGCCATGTGATTACTGGGAAATGGATGAACATTTCTTGTAATCACAAAAAACTTCAGTACAGGCCATATTTATGAAATCAGTAGACCATGAAAATGAGTAAAAGTCATGAACCTATAAATAGGACATAATGTTGTAGAGATATGAATTCAGCGCACCATGCAAAATGAAGGAAAACTGAATTATGAATATGTGAGATCTAAGTACATGTACAACCAAATGTCACATACAGTGAACATCGGTCATATAGTAATTGAAGAGCTAAGAGAATCACAAGAAAGCTACAACTGTTGATACCATCACACTCTAAAAAATAATACACTATGACTGGCTTAAGGCAACAGTCATTGGCAAGACAATAAATTGATTTGATAAATTATGGATCACACTTTCAGGTAAAGGTTAAGGTTATGGTGTTTAATGTCACTTTCAACAATATTTCAGTTATATCATGGTGGTCAATTTTATTGGTGGAGGAAACCACCGACCTTTTGCAAGTCACTGACAAACTTTATCACATAATGTTGTATCGAGTACACCTCAACATTATCCAGATTCGAACTCACAACTTTAGTGGTGATAGGCACTTATTGCACAGGTAGTTGTAAATCTAACTACAATATGATCATGACCATGAAGACCCTCTCACCTTCATGACGGCTTTAAGAGTAACAAGCAACAATAAAAACAGTGTTATTATGCATGTATTTGAATGTAACGAGAGTTGGTAATGCAATAAATAAAAACAAATTATACATTTAACTGAATAAATCTGAAAATTCTAAAAGAGAATTACTTGTGTAAAAACACTCGTAAATTTTATAAGACATGAATGTGCTTACAGCTGACAAAATTATTCTGTGAATTATTTGCACGTTTCAACATTTAATTGTAGATATTTTTGAAAGATATATAAGGTACGGAAAATAAATGTCGTAATACATTTCAATAAATCTGCAGGGCTGCTATTAAATTAATTGAAATCTACCCGATTGCCTGTCAAAGTTTGAAAGAAATTGCAGTTTAAATGTCTTTATACAATGTTAAAAGAAATCTAAATCTTTTATATTACAAGGTAATCAGATTATTAAGCCTTGAGATTACATAAATAATGACATATACCTTTAACATTTGTCCTTATGCATTTTTTTTTTGTCATCAACTGAAGAAAGTTTTTAAATATGACAAAAACTGCTGGGAATTTAATAGGTGCACACACTTCAGACGTTTGGGGGCTCATGAAGGGTCTGGATTGACCAGACAACGGCTTAATGGACAAACTGCATCATATTTTGTATCGAAGTTACAAAATCTTTTAAAAGAGATATACCATTTAACTTAAGGTACACCCAAAATAAATGGGGACCAATCAACAAAACCTATTGTGTATTTCTTTGTCCTAAATTTTACACCACAGAATATATTTTCATAATTTTAATCCAGTCTTGTATAAATGTCATTTTTATCAAGATGAAAGAAGAGCTTTTAAGAAAGTAGAAAAATATCATAAATCATTGTCACAATTAACAAAGATCTATCACTTTTGTAAAATGTACTTATCTTATTGACCGAAAGAAATAAATTGGTTACATAATAAAATTATACAAAACGAATCATGATTTCTATTTTCATCTGAAACACCTGGTCATAATAAAAAATATATATAACCAGGGCTGAATGGAAGGTTTATATCAAAATCCAAAAAGTAGACATTGATGGTCATTAAAAATATTATATGATTTTAATTTTATTCTGAAATTAAAACTGTCCTATTCTCAGATACCACACGTGTCATAGAATTGTTACATGATAGGAATGTTCCTTATATGATGACCTAGGGGCCGTCATGATCGTATGGTAGTTGGACTATCTATGCAATCAGTGATATCACCACTAACATTGCGAGTTCGAATCCCACTCAGGCGATGTGTACTCGATATAACATTATATATGTGATAAAGTTTTTCAGTGATTTGCGACAGGTCGGTGCATTTCTCCGAGTTACTCTGGTTTCATCCACTAATAAAACTGACTGCCACGATATAACTTAAATATTGTTGAAAGTGACATTAAACACCATAAAGCAATCCATCATCATAAATATTATATGATTTTCATTTCATTCCGAAATTCAAAATGGCTGCAATTTCAAACGTTCTATTCTCAGAAACCACACGTGTAATGGAATTGTTACACGATAGGAATGTTCCTAATATGATGACCTTTAACCTTTTTTGTGCTATTCTGTCAATCACAATTCCAAGATGGTCGCCACCGCGGGACAAAATTTTAACATATGACCTACAATAATGACTATTCAGGAACAATTTTGGCTCAGTGAAGTTTCAATCTATTCAGAAAACTCAGCATTTTTAAAATAAGTAGATTCCAGCAACATATTACTCATTTTAAAAATGTTGAGGAACATGAACAATTGCCAATACAATGGATAATGTATGCTTATTGATAAATGAACCTCATAATAAACATAGCATTACCAGAGAATGACTATTTCAAGGTCGCTCAACCATGAAAAATTTGCAAAAGACACATCATATGATCATATACATAGACAGGAGAAGTAACCTTTGTAACATACCATATTTCAATACTCTACCAAAAAATAGAGTTGATCAGAAAATCTTATCATTATGAAAACTGCTGTTATCACTGTTTCTCTCATCAAAAAGGAACACCTATGTTTTCTGTACTTTTATGATGGGCATGACAAACCAACGGCTTAACTGTGATTAAAAAATCATGATTTCCATACTTTTATTATCGGCACGACAAACAACGATTTTACTGTGATGAAATAATTTTTATGATCAACCAAACATAAAACATTTCTTCAGATTGGGAAATAGAAATATCACTACACCTATTATTTCTACTTACATAATATTTTTAAAAATCAATATTGTTCTGCGATACTTTTGAGTTTCATTAGAAAAGAATTAACAGTATTGCATCAGAAAATAAGATAACATCGATCTATCAAACTTTGCTTAGTAAACCACGGAATTCAAACCAGATGCCAGTAAATATTATACATTCATTTCCTTTGCTTTAAGATACAGAGTTATGGGTTATGGTGTTTAATGCCACTTTTCAACAATATTTCAGCTATATTGTTGCGATCAGTTTTATTGGTGGAGGAAATTGGAGTAGCCGGAGAAAACCACAGACCTGTCACAAGTCACTGACAAATATTATCCCATAATGTTGTATCGAGTACACTTCGCCATGAATGGGATTCAAACTCACAGCCTGAGTGGTGATAGGCACTGATTGAACAGGTAGTTGGAAAGCCAACTACCATACGATCACGACAACGATAATCCCTCTTGGTTTAAGGAGATATGAAGATTCATGCACCCAATGAAGTTGCATTTCTTGAGTGGAATTTTTGACAGAAATATGACTTTCAATGAAAAAAATATATTTCTCCCTTATTCCAAAGAAATTATTGCTTTATCCATTGCTCCTACTTTTGTCTTGCTGAAAATGGAATATTAAGGAATTTTGTATATTTCCATCTTGACTTGATTATTTCATGACAAAAGTAGTACAGCAATTCAAGACAGTAACAATTTTTTTACAATTAGGATAAACATGACTGTAATATATTGTAAGCTGTGTCAGCAAAAATTAAAATACAATACATTATAATCAGGTATGATTCTAGTTAGAATATAAAATAACTGAAAATCAATGAAAACAACTGAAACATGATCTACACCACTTTTCAAAAAGGTAATTTTGTTTCAGAGCAATATATTTAATATCAGTTACATAACTGGAAAATAAACATCTCCGTGTAATGAAATACAAAATAATGTTTCGGTTGACAAACATCAATTCTGTGAAATGAATTAGACATGCGAATACCTCATGAATATCATACTACAGACATGACATCATATGTTCGCTTCTAGAGATTAGAGGCTCAGTGGGCTGAGTCTGTGTCACTCACTTTTCATTCTGTTTTGAGCAAACATTATACCGAACCTTCCATAGGTGCTTCCTACCAAGTTTTGGTTCATTTGGCCAAGTGGTTTCAGAGGAGAAGATTTTTAGAAATTAACCAATCAGAAACAAGAATTTCCTGTAGCGGCCATGTTTGTTGATGAATCGGGCTGAATTGAGCAATCTTTATAGAGAACCTTCCATAGAATAAGATTCTTCCTACCAAGTTTCTGTACTTCCAGAGGAGAAGAATTTTTAGAACTCAACCAATCAGAAACAAGAATTGCCTATGGTGGCCATGTTTGTTAACAGATTGGGAATAAATGAGCAATCTTTATAAAGAACTTTCCATAGATACTTCCTACCAAGTTTCAGTTCATTTGGCCAAGCAGTTTCAGAGGAGAAGATTTTAGAAATCAACCAATCAGAAACAAGAATTGCCTGTGGTGGCCAAGTTTTTTAATGAATTGGGCCGACATTAGCAATCTTTATAGAGGATCTTCCATACATGCTGCCTACCAAGTTTCGGTTCATTTGGTAAAGCAGTTTCAGAGAAGAAGATTTCTAGAAATCGGCCAATCAGAAACAAGAATTGCCTGTGGAGGCCATGTGTGTTAATGGATGGGGACAAAATGTGCAATATTTATACAGGACCTTCCATAGATGCTTCCTACCAAGTTTCAGTTCATTTGGCTATGGAGTTTCAGAGGAGAAGATTAAAGTGTGAAAAATAAGTGATGGTAAAATAATTAAAAGGGTAAATATTATGAGTTTTTTTTCATGACCTTTAGGCTTTACAAGTGAACAAAATCTCATTAAGACTACCTGTAGCTCAATGCATTAAACAATTATTATCAACAGGTTGAATTTCTAAGAATTCAGTATAGAGGCTCGAGGAGGCTGTCGTGGTCATCATTATATGGTACATGTAGTTGAATTTACAACTACCTGTGCAATCAGTTCCTATCACCACTAAAGTTGTGAGTTCGAACCCTGTTCCTGGAGAGGTGTACTCGATACAACAGTATGTGACAAAGTTGTTATGTGACAGGTAAATGGTTTTCTCCAGGAACTCCAGTTTCTTCCACCAATAAAACTGACCACCATGATATAACTGAAATATTGTTGAAAGTGGCATTAAACACCATTAACCAACCATCAAAGTAGATCCCTTAGTTACGACATTAATTTCATTGCAACCTAAGAAATTAAAAATAATACTCGAAAATTGAATTAGAATGTGTGTTAAAATTTGATTCTGGCAAATAATATCTTTTTTGCTATATTTTTTTCTACAAAAACAAAAATGATCAAGTTTGAATGTCTTTGAAATCATCAATTGAAAAGTACATGTAATGGAGATTGAGCTTCATTAAATAATGGGGGTAAGAAAGATAACTCCTATATATTAACAAACAAATTTCACCTGAGCCTACATTGCTGACCTGATCATTCATCATGTTCAATTCAGTCTACATTTATTTTATTCATGTCACATAGAGTCTTATGTTAATCATTAGGCCATTAAAATAGGACTTTTGGTCCTTTCATATCTCTGAAACAGTAAAAGCAAAACCAAAATGAGAAGAGCATTCCAAAAAGGAATGAACTTAAAATAAAAATTCAACATTTTGGGAGATGGTTCCTTGTGGCCCCTCATAACTTGAAGAAGATAAGAGCTACAACAAGTATATAGCATTACTCCAGACAAGAATTCATTGGAAAAAATAGCATACAAATCTGGTTAAAGTGAAAAAAAGTTATCATTTTGGGTGTTAGGCAGTTTTGGCTTCCTTTAACCACTTTTATATCAGAAAACACCATGGCCCTTGATCATTGTTTATAACCTAGTAAGGTATGAAAGTTTTCACCTATATCATGGCGAGAGAAAGTTACCTTTTTGAAGAGAATATGATAATATCTCTTTTATTACTTGACTAACACACTCAGTCTGATTTTTATAGTGGTAGCTGCAGGTAGACATGTGACTCCAAACATTGTCTTTACTCCGAGACAACCAGTCTTTGCTCTTAAAAAGCATGCATAATGAAGAAGCAGAAAATATTAATTTTACAGTCTTTGGTTCGACCCCATGGAGGTCAAACTGCATATCTACTACTCTAGCAACCAAATACACTAACCATTACACCTTTGAGTTGGTATATTCAACCCAGATAGTTTATTAACACTTACAGATTGTCACAGTACTAGAAAATATCTTTTGATTTTGGTATTTGTCAGTCATGTTCTACAGGGGATCAAATAAATGTGTTAATTTTATTGGCTGGATATTGATAAATGTCATTTACCTTTTGTCATCCGTAGCAACAACTCATAATCATTTCCAAGTCCTTGAGCATTGTACTTTCCCAATAAAATAACCTAAAATTAAGACAAATCATTCATATTAAATCACAACCAGGGGCTACAAGGAGCCTGCAATCACTCTTCTTGGTTTCAAATTGAATTTTATAGAAAAGTGGAAACATGTTAAAATTCAAATTTCAGCAGATTCCAGCTTAAAAATCAACCTACAAGTTTATTTTTGAATGAAGGACTGGGCTGTCACATACAATTTTGAAAGTGGATCAACCAAAAATCATCTCTGCCTTGCATTTGCTTTAATTTGGTTTAGTAGTTTCCAAGTAACTACTCAATTTAATGCAGCTGCAATTTAAATAAGAGTGCATTTTGACTTAAAATAAAGCAGTAATGGTCAATCAAAATGATATCTAATTTTAGTAATCACTATAGGACACAATTTTGAAAGTGGACCACCCTCGAGACCAAAATAATATCTAATTTTAGTAATGACAATAGGACACAATTTTGAAAGTGGACCACCCTAGACTATCTCAATTACCCGGTAAATTTGGTTTCATTTGGATCAATTGATTATGAGTAGAAGATATTAATGTTATTTTTTTTTAGATTAATTTGCATAATTGGCATAAATAAATTGAAAATGAACCTTCACAGAAAAACTAAAAAGAGATGTTGGCATGGAGCTTTCATTTAAATTGAGCTCATTTCAGTAACATTCAAATAAGGAAATTTTAATTTTAAAAATTGCAGCAATCTCGGATAGACAGCAGGGTTTTCAAACATTATTTTGATAGATGGACCATCCCAGCAAGGTTTGACTTAATTTGGCTCAGCAGTCTCTGAGAAGTTTTTCCTTTGATTATTGAGCAGTCACTCATGGAGAATGCCAAAAGTCACCTCTTAAGAGAGGTCACCTCTTAAAAGAGGTTCAGTAAAAACAAACCAAAGTTGTCATCAAATAGATTGCCAAGCACTTTCATGGAACATAATACATGTATTTATGGATGTAAGTGGACATAAGTTTTCTTCAATAATGTACAAGGTGTATGCATTTTTTTCCCCAGGTATTCAATGTATAAATGTATTAAATTTTAAAATTCTATTTGACAAATAATTTTTTTTTTTTTTTAAATATATGCTTAATTATAATGTTTATTTAAGATAATTATGACAATCATACAACCAACTGACAGTAGACTACGAGCAAAACATCAATAGCATATTATATTCATAATTACCTAAAGGACATCTATTCAATGTCAAATATTATTTCTGTCTACCAATGATTTTTTTATATGTACCCCTCTCCTTTTGAAATATCACTGTGCAGTGATTTAATACCACACAAAATGCAGTAACTCATATTTGTGTAATGTTCAGCAGAAGAAATTTGCTCAACGGTCCAACTATATGCAGGCTATAGCTAGGGAATGAAAATATAGCACAAACATATTATATTGACACTGTCAGTCAAAAACTGAAGCAAGTATAGATTGTAATTATTATTTCCCAGACCTCAAATCAGACTGCAACAATGGAACAAAGCTACTGTAGTTCAAGTTTATTTTTTAAATGCACATGTCTGTATGAAAATTAAATAAACACTTCCATAGATTGTAATATTAACCCGGTGTCGAGTATAAAATACCAATGTGGATCGATAAAAATCTGAAGTGTCCCCATGCATTTCAACGAATTTTGAATGGTCAACCTTCGCATATATGAACATATTAAATATGAGAGCTATGATTTTATGTAACAGAAATGAGAAAATAATAAATCCAAAGTTTGTTTTGCTGAAAGTAGCTTCGGACTTGTTCGGTCAACATTTTTCATAGTACAGAGTCGGATTACGTCCCCTTTCCAATGGCGGCATTGTTGTTTGTTATTGAACGAAATTAAAGTTTCTTACAACCGTAACAGATTACTTTTCAATAAAATCACTTTCAAACTACTTAACAGGCACTTTTCCCACTTTGCATTTTTTAATAGCTTCATGTTTCTAATTTAATGTTAATATATGGCGTTGAATTTGAATTTGAATTTTGGTATTTAATGCCACTTTCAGCAATATTTCAGCTATATCATGGTGACCAGTTTTAGTGGTGGAGGAAGCCGGAGTCCCCGGAGAGAACCACCGACCATGGGCAAGCAACTGGTAAACTTATCACTTGCGGCTGCGAGTCGAGTGCACCCTTTTTTGTAATTTACAAAGCCGGGCGCGAACCCACGCCGTATTGGTGATAGGCTTGTATGAGTTGTTAGATCCCAGCGACCTAACTCATTGAGCCACCCGGGCCCCTCTATATGGCGTTGAGACATCTTGCCTCCGACAAACTTTTATTTCACCCGTTTTCATAAAAATTATTTTGATGAGCCTTAATGAACACTGTTTACACCTATTCAATTATTTATTAGGATATTTTTTATCTATGTTTATTTAATATTTAAATTACCAACTCAAATAGTTGTGTTTCCCTCCGGCAATTATTTATCTTAAAAGTAACCGCATCACGTGATCAGTCGTACACATTTTGTCATGTGATAAGATGTCCAAAATGGCCGTTATTAGATGACGAGCTCACAATTCTCGTATGAAATAGGTGACCGTTGGCCACGTTAAAGAGATGACTGTTGAAAAGAGTTAAATTATATAGTAATATTAGTTGGAAGGGTCTCAAAGTGACCGTTAGATAGAGGTGACCGTTTTTTTTAGGTCACCGGTAAGGCAGGTTAGGATGTATTTGGCAAAAATCGGCAAAACACATTATATTTCAGCATATATCATCCTACTCATTAAAATATATCATCCTACTCATTAACATATATCATCCTACTCATTAAAATATATCATCCTACTCATTAAAATATATCATCCTACTTATTAAAATATTGTATAACTACTGCTTAAATTTCAGATCCGTTGGTGAAAAAGTGTGTCTTCATTGGTTCTGTAAGGGTGTTTTAACTGCTATGCTCTACTTAAAGTAACATCAGCCATATTGGATGACTGTCAGGATCATTGAACCAGGCCTGATGACCTCCCCTGATTGAACACAATTTTAAAAGCAGACACCCTAAGGACGACTCAATTTTGCTTTAAATTTTCTCAGTGGCTACAGAGCAAATGATTTTGAGTGATTCCAAGCAAACTAAAATGCATATATTTTATAACAAATTTTTACAATATTAATTAAATAACAGTAAAAAAATCAATAGTATTTGAAAACATAAAAGGCCGTTGGCCACTGGTCCCCTGACGCCAAGGTTATATCGTAAGATTAAATTTTGAAACTACTGTAAACTAGAGGGTCAGGTGAGCCTGTATCACTCATAATTCTGAAAGGGGACCATCCAAGGACCATTTTGAAGTAAAAAAAGATGAGTAACTCTGGTTAGATTTGTCGAAAAATCATCATTATCGAACTTGACCTAGATATTCATGAGATACAATTACATACCAAACCTAGTTTCAATCTGACTTTTTGTTCACAAGTTATAATTTAGAAACCAAAATATTAGCAATTTTGAAGTAAAAAAAGGGGAGTAACTCTGGTAAGATTTGTCGAAAAATGATCGCTATCGCACCAATGACCTATATATTCATGAGATACACTTACATACCAAACCTAGTTTCAATCTGACTATTTGTTCCCAAGTTATCATTTGAAAACCAAATATTTAGCAATTTTGAGGTATAAAAAGGGGCACAACTCTAGTAAAAATAGTCGAAAAATTGTCATTATCGAACTTGACCTAGATATTCATAAGATACACTTACATACCAAACCTAGTTTCAATCTGACTTTTCATTCACAAGTTATCATCTGGAAACCAAAAAGCACACGGACAGACGGACATACGGACGGACGGACGGACGATACTCATTTCTATAGTCCCCTTCGACGAAGCGTCGGGGGACAATAAATTCCATTAGAGTTGCTTCCCTTATCTCACTTTATAAGAACATAACACCACACAAGACTATGCAAGAATATGATTCATGACTTGCTATGAAGACTTTAATAAAAATGAGGTGATTCCATATCAAATATCAAATTGGTAAGGTTTTCCCACAGCTTAATTCTAATAAAAGATCTGAAACAATTCATGTGAGATAGCTTTGAATAATGTAATTCTAACTCAAATAAAATAGTTTTACAGAAGTATATGAAACCTATATAATAATATCTAATGTATTCATAGTTTTCATCTTTTCATAGTTAATTATCATAGCTTGTTTTACCTTTATCTTTAGTAAGGGGTAAAATAATATAACATTTTCAACACCAGGAGTTAATAATTTGTATGTCAGCCATATTTTAACATTATAATTCATAGCAGCTTTTAATTTTTATTGACATAAGATGTGCACCTACATCTATTTCTATAAATTGTATTACTTCAATGGCACATTTATCAATAATTAGGAAAAAGTGAATTTCCATTCTGTAATACAATGTATGAAAAAACATAACCATTTTCAATTTTTCAAGTTCGCTATTTTTAAATATTTATTTAAAGCAAATCAGTCACCACAAGACACAATGTGAATGTTTCATTCCAAAACATTGAAGTTTCGATTAAAAAGGGGAAGTTGATTTTATCTTCCATTACATGAATGTAATCAGTTGCACTGGAATGTTCAAACATCAAATTCATTTTGATATAAAAAAAAAACTAGAGGCTCAGTGGGCTGAGCCTGTGTCGCTCACCTTTCATTCTGATTTTAGGAAACTTAATACACAACCTTCCATACATGTAGATGCTTCCTACCAAGTTTTGGTTCATTTGGCTAGGCAGTTTCAGAGGAGAAGATTTTTTAGATATTGACAAATCAGAAACAAGAATTTCCTGTGGTGGCCATGTTTGTTAACCGATCGAGACGAAATGAGCAATCATCATAGAGGACCTTCCATAGATGCTTCCCGCCAGGTTTCGGTTAAATTGGCCAAGCTGTTTCAGAGGAGGAGATTTTTTAAGATTGGCCAATCAGAAACAAGAATTGCCTATGGAGGGCCATGTTTGGTAATGGATCATAACAAAAAAATGTGCACTCTTTAGAGAGGACCTTCCATAGATGCTTCCTACTAAGTTTCAATTCATTTGGCTGATGGGTTTCAGAGGAGAAGATTAAAATGTGAAGAGTTAACAGATGACAGACAACAAACGACAGATGCCAAGTGATGCCAAAAGCCCACATTGCCTTTGGCACGATGAGCTAAAAAGAATATTAAAATGTGAATACCTACATGTAATGTATAGTATAAACATGTTACACTATATCAGCATTAGTTAATTTCTAAGGGAGATAATGGCAAATTATCTTTCTTTTATCAGTTTAATGCAAGAGTTATCTCCCTTTTAACAGCTTACTACAATGGAGAAGATTTTGTTTAGAAATGAACCAATCAAAAACACGAATTGCCTGTGGTGGCCATGTTTGTTAACGGATCAGGATGAAATGAGCAAACTTTATAGAGGACCTTCCATAGATGCTTCCTACCAAGTTTCAGTACATTTGGCCAAGTGGTTTCGGAGGAGAAGATTTAAAAAAATCGCCAAATCGGAAACAAGAATTGCCTGTGGCGGCCATGTTTGTGAACGGATCGGGATGAAATGAGCAATCTTTATCGAGGACCTTCCATAAATGCTTCCTACAAAGTTTCAGTGCATTTGGCTGAGAGGTTTCAGAGGAGAAGATTATAAAAGAACCGCCTAGAGCATTGACGTATCCCCCCTGCACTTGCATAATATTTAATTTTATATATTTATAGAAAGCAGCCTTTTGTTTACTAAAGTTATCACGTAAACAAGACATAATTCTCAAAATTGGTGATTTTTCAACCAAAAACTAAGATTTTCCCCCAAAACCCTTGCTTCAAATATTTCCATGTAAGAACCCATCCAAGATAATGATAATTACAAGCCACATGCAAAACATTATTCAAATCTATCCATGTTTACTAAAGTTATCACATAAACAAGACACAATTATCAAAATCTGTGATTTTTCAACCAAAAACTAAGATTTTTCCTAAAAACCCTTACTTCAAATATTTCCATGTAAGAACCCATCCAAGATAATGATAATTACAAGCCACATGCAAAACATTATTCAAATCCATCCATGTTTACTCAAGTTGTCACGTAAACAAGAAAGTGTGACAGACGGATGGACGGACAGACAGACGGCCGCTATTACTCTATCCCTCACCGCTATCGCGGGGGATAAAATTGCGAAAAGTTAACAGACGATGGACGCCAAGTGATGATAAAAGCTCACATTGCCTTTGTCAAGGTGAGCTAAAAGTATCAACAAAATCTAATAATCAAATATTCTTTTACATTTTGGACAAGAGGTGCAGCTTTGAAAGTCCATGGTGGCAGAATTGAAAGTGCTTACATAAGTCAATATTGTATTTTTTTCAATAACGTATTGAAACAAGTTGGTAGTTTTTAAATTATACTAACAACATTCATTTATTTGACAGTGTCACATGTTTTGGTCTTATTGGTGTTGTCTGCTTGTGGTTTTTGTCATATTTTAATCTTGAAGCAAAGTTGGTATTTGCTATAAAGACCTAATAAGATATAAAGTATAGTACCTTATAATTAAAAAATTTAGTGACATGAGCGAATAATTCAAAACAGAAATCTAACTGTATATCTTCTTTCTTGTCGTCTGCTACCATACACATGGCAGAGAATACTCCCATTTGTCTGGCCTGCGACCATAATCTCATCTAAAATGAAAAAAAGAATTATTTAATAAAATTTTAATATTGTTTCATGATCATCAAAAAAGTTTTGATAGAAAAAAGAAAAGAAAAAGAGATTTATGTTTTTTTATAAGGGGTATTAACTCTGTTGGAGAGGAAATAAATTTCAACTATAAACAACTAGTGAAACATTGTGACCTCCAACTCGGATAATTTACCTTGAAATATTTGAATACAAAAAAAATGATTCAACCTATTTCTGGGTCAAATTTCAAACATGTGTTGAGATCAATACAAAATATCAATAGGTGTATAAATAAAATAATACATAAATAGAAATTATCATAATAAACTAAAATCCTATATTATGAAATTATCTGTATGAAAACAAGCTATGATTTACCATAAATATCAAAATATCTGATAATTTGATGATCAATTTGAAATGAAAGGCAATCTAATTAGCAGCTCATTATTTCTCCACTGGTAAACAAATGCAGGGCTCTACAATTCATACCAGCTCCCACTAGCCCTGGCTAGTAAGGAAACATTTTTTACTTCCCAAAAAAAACATGTTACTTGACAGATTAATAAAGATACCAATTTGTACTATATAAATCCTATATGTAGTTATTTGTGGATAATTATTAATGCCCTGAATGAAACAGATGATGCTTTATAGTTGAGGAATGGGCTTTTAAATTTTGCTGATACATAATTGAAACTTTTTTTCATTTTTCAGACTTTTATTTAATAAACAAGACTTTCACATTTAAACTTTTTCTTTCCGGTAACAAATTTGTATTAGCCGGTAATATCTTGGCCTGCCTTAAGCTTTCTGCAAACATCACAATACATAACATGGTTACTGGAATCATAAATGAGCCACAAAAACTCCGACTTCCAGACATCGTGGAATTTAGGCATTTCAACTTTAGAACCCGAACCTTCATCACTATTTCGGCTTCATACTTCCGTCGATGTTGTATCAGACAGGCCAGCTTCATGATCAGTTGATTCAACCAGTTTATTTTTAGCGAAAAATTGTGTATGGTTTTGTTTTTTACTTGAGCATCGTGGTCACTTGCAAGCTTTAAAAGTATGTGATTTAAAACTTTTATGTCTGAGTCAATTGTGCGTTTTAAAATACCGGATAATCAATGTCTGAATTTAAATTGAAACACGATCGGTGAGGGAAGGAAAATGTTCTGGAAATATCAACTCGCCGTCTGACTATCAATACAGAATTTTTACTTGCATTTTACAAAAGTAACTCACAAATGCGAGTGTTTTGGTCGCATTATAGAGCCCTGAAATGGTCGCCAATTTGGACATATATATTTTCATGATCAAGCAAACAAAATTTTCAAAATTGTTCCAATTCTAATGTGAAGCATAATTTTCTTCAATACAACTTTCAGCATATATTCATGTACATGTATAGCTGGTTAAGCATTTTGAATCTGACAGCAAGAGAATAAAATCTGTAATGATACATGTACATTCAAAATATCTAAAGTATCAGTAGCTATAATTCTAATATCTTAAAGGGGCGGACAATTTTTTCCTTCCATTTCGCTTCGATTTGATGGTGAATTTGATATAAGATTAAACTGAAACCTATCAAACACCCTTGCAATATTTGATTGACATGTTTAGACTATCAAATTTGTGTTTGAAACAGGTGCATAGGTCAAGATTGGGGTGAATTTGAAATAAAAGTATTATAGTTTAGGTATATAATAATGACAAAAAGGAGGCTTGAGCTATGGGGCTGTTCTGTCATATCAAATGAAAAAAACTTTCCTGAAACATAATTCCAAATCTAAGGTCAAAATGTTCAAATTGAAAAGGATTAACACACACACACTGTGATAGAATAGTTAAATGGAGGAGACTATATACCTGAAACCAGTGCTGAGATAGTTCCCACGAGGCTGAGCAGATGTCACCAGCAGCATACACATCTGGAACTATCGTCTGCATCTTCTCATTGACCTTTAACCCATTGTCTTCTCCTACTGAAAACTGAAAAAGTTATGATTCAATAGCAAACTAGAAAATTGAATGCCCCTGTCTCAACCTTATCCACCTCTACCCCCTCACCCCAATTCCAATTTACTACCTTAACTTTTGGCTTGGTTCTGAGGAATATGTAGGGGTATAATGCAAAGAAAACGTCTTGAAGAGCCAAAATGGATTTTCAATATAACTTAATTTGAAGGAATGGTATATTATTCATCGGGTATGATGTAGAAAACTTATGTATAGACTTTAAAGGGGGTTTGTGTCTTAGTTTGTGTCTGTAAGACACATACAATGCCCCCGCGGTTATAATTACAAAAGGGTAAACCAATGTTTTGCTTATTCAGCATCAAGCAGAAATGACTGAAATAAATGAATCTGTACCTAACAATGTGATGTTCGATTGATTGATTGATTGAATGGGATTTAACACCATTTTCAGCAGTATTTCAGCCATATCGTGGCGGTCAGTTTTAGTGGCGGAGGAAGCCGGAGTGCCCGGAGGGACCCGCAAGTATAAGGAGCGTTGTTTACACGTTAACAGGTTTCAGTGGCTAAGTTCATATAAGCATAATTTTGTGAAAATTTGTTGAAAATCAAAATCCATATCATATGCACACCTTCAGTGTTGGTACTAACTGTCTACAAAATATAAAAGGTCTAGCTCAAAAACTGTAGGAGGAATTAGCCAGACAAACCATATATCCTATATGGATTTAGCAAAATCTGTCCAAGTTCATGCATCCATAATTTTGTAAACAATTGTTGAAAGTCAAAATCCATAAAATATGCACACCTTCAGTGTAGGTACTAACTGTCTACAAAATATAAAAGGTCTAGCTCAAAAACTGTAGGAGTTAGCCAGACAAACCATGTTCCCTTTATGCAGCTAGTACGAAAAAAATGACTACCTGTCATTTTGAGAATATTTGATGAAAATCAAAATCCTGTGCACATGCACACCTCCATTATGTGTATAAACATCCTACAAAATATTAAAGCTGTAGCTCCAAAACTGTAGGAGGAGTTAGTGGGACAAACTATGCATACTATAGTGTGACGAACGGACAGGGGTAAAACCAATAGTCGCGGGGGCATAAAAATGTGTGTTACTTGTGGCTCATTGAAATGTAAAATGACAAAGTTGGAAATTTTTCATACCGCAATTAGCATAATTAAAAACTCTCAAAATGAGCTCCTTTACAGTATATACACTGTATACAATATCATACTAGAATTGCTACATCTTCAGCAAACCTAGCCCTTTACACTTTATCAATGATTTGTATATTTTCCCTTTGATCTTTATATGTGATATCTATTATCAAGCAACTGGCCTGATATTAACATAATATTGCTGTTTTCTAATATGACGTTAAAATGATGCCACTGATGCCACAATATCGTTAATACGTTTTGCTCAAAATGGACTTCTCGTCGCATCTCACATTTCAGGCTTCACCTTCGATGTGACATTGCTCTGAGAAATCCATTCTCTCAAAGCAAATCTATGATAGTATATATATGTATATATCATATATTTAGATTCAAATACAGTTGTTTTGTATATGCATTATCAATGATTGTCCCAAGCCTATATCATTTATACCCTTTATCGGTAATTTGTGTAGTTTTCCTTTGAAGTGTGTCGAGTGATAAAGCTTATCTCAACGTACTGGACGTGATATCAAAATTATTAGGTCAGTCCACAATTAGGCATGCGTCAACTACCGTGCATGAATATACTTGTTTTGAAAAAACAAGATTGGTTGCGTCATCAAAATCAATAATACGGGAAAAGATCAATGTCATTTTCGTTACTATTGTAAACAAAACATTTAACGTTTGGCCATATTATTTCAAAAATCAGCATCCATCAAAATCAAAATGATAGAAAACAAAGAAATAACTACTTTGTAAAGATTTTAGGCTTAAACATACATATTGTTTTGTTTGTTTGTTATATCTAAAACACTGCAATATTTAATGATGATGTAAAATTGAAATCAATCCAATTACAGAAAAGAGCTAATATTTAATACAACATAGCACTGATCAGTAACAGGGAGACTCAACTAAAACTTCTGTGTTTGTACATAATTTCATAACCCCTCCCCCTCGAATCATTTATCTATATCTATTTATACATGCATGCACATGCATATCTGCCATTCTTAGTAAAAAGAAAGACTTTGTGTCGGTGTCTGTAATTAACTTTCTAAAATTAATAACATAAAATCTTAAATGCCTTCCGAGTTGGATTATTATGGATGTTTATTGATTTGACCTAAATTCAGAATATTTCAGTGAAATGTATTCAATATGGTTTTAGCACAAGTTTTTATGACAAAAATTACTTACCGGTAGCATATTCGAACATTATAATTTCCAAAACAGACTTAAATCCAACAAAACCATCATAATGTATAACAACACGTCAGATAGTAAAAAAACATATCTTTCCGCCTCGTTAACTAGTTTTTGAATGAACCTTGCACGCCAGAACCGAATCACATTTAAAAAACAAGATCCATCCGCAAAAAAATAATCCCATCAAAATATCGTTTTAAAGAATTCATTTGATTATTTTTTTAAAAGTTATTATAAATTACCGATAGACAGAATATTAGGCATTTTGTTTTTGGGACTGACTTTATCACGGGGTATATCAGGCTCGCCATTCCGGCTAACCTGATATACCCCGTGATAAAGTCAGTCCCAAAAACAAAATGCCTAATATTCTGTATTTATCTAACATTATGTACATTTTCCTTTGAAATTAACGAAAGTAGCCTGTCTGATACAAGGTGTTGTATCACCTCACTGTGATGATAAAAGAATGGCGCGATGTTGCACGAGACGTTCTCTGCCGAACTCCTTTGTCATGACGTCATATCCTTGGAATCCGGCGAAAAACACATCAATGTAGGCAATATAAAGACATAGTATCAATATTTTCGGCAACTGTAAGGTCCACATTTCTTTTTTAAAAGCGTTGTCGGATAGTGCAGTGACACTGAAGTGATTGAACAGTGATTCGACATTGGTGAAAGAACGGCAACAAATAACGTGATGTCATTCACAAAATGTAGTCTTCCTGCGAGTATTGTAAAAAAAAAGGTTGTAAATATTAATTAGACCCTTGTTATTTGTTTAAAATTTCTTTTTATTGAAATGTTAGATAAACTTATTACATAAAGAGTGTGTTGGTACAAGACTTTGTATCAGGTCTTGCCTGTTGCGTGAACTAACCGCATCACAACTCGTCGCTATCGCGACTCGTAGTGATACTGGTTCACACAACAGGCTCGACCTGATACATAGTCTTGTACCACCACACTATATATGTAATGGGTATATTTCGCATACCCTATATCGCATACCCAAAAAAATTCTAAATTTTCCAAAATTTCATAAAATTTCAAAATATTCAAAAAATTTTCAACAATTTAAAAAATTTAAATTTTATGAAAATTTTGAATTTTTTTAATTTTCAAAAAAATTCAAAATTTTCATAAAATACATGTATTATCAAAGGCATGGTTGAAATATATGATATAATGAACATTACATGTCAAAATCTGTATCACATGACGTATCAACCCTCGACCTATATCATCCCTTGGGGTGATATAGGGTTCTCGGGTTGATACGGCATGTGATACAGATTTTGACATGTAATATTCAGTATATATTTAAGAAATAATTCTCGGATGCCGGGCTCTATGCTTATTTTAACATGAGTAGGCATTATATTTGTCATTATTTTACACCGAGCGAGGTGTAAAATCTTGACAAATATAATGCCTAACCATGTTAAAATAAGCATAGAGCCCGGCATCCGAGAATTATTTTGATTCTAACAGGGCATTTACGGTAATTTTATGTATTCAAGCGTACCTAGACAGAGGTTATTTTTGAACATTTGTCATCTCTCGTATACATGTACTTATTTCGCCTCTGTACAGGAGAGCCACTATAACCCGAAACTCCACTATTATTTACAAGAATATATAACGCTACAGAAACGTTATAAAAATTGATAACGATAAAAAAATTATCTATAATGTATATTTATTATTTCTATTCTTTTAATTTAACATACATAAAGTACAAATATGCAAAAATACGCTGTCCATTAGATATGCCTTCTGCGCATGTGCTATTTAGAGCCCTCTATTGTTTTCAAAGCTAAAGTAGCACGCCATGTTAGAATTGTATATATATATACATACAAACAATACAGTGAAACGTGTCTAAACTGAACCTCCTTGTGACCAACTATTGTGTTTAAAATAGACAAGTGTATAGTTTATAGAGGATTCCAGTTTATTCAGGGTTTGATTTCAACAGCTGGCGTCTTTCAAAAAATCAACTGGACCGAGTTATTGTAGATTTGACCATCAATGAAATATTCTGGTTTTCAAATTCAAGTAAGATATTGTTAACATGAAGTCAAGGAAACAATCTGGTTGAAATCTATCAAATATAAGGCTTGAAATAATGTTGTATTAACTAGACCCCAATCTGTTATTGCTTATCATGCTTACAGAACAAAAACTACAATAATATCATAGAGCCACAAACTGAATTATCTTATACGATATCAATTCTCTGGGCGACACTTAACCTGAAGAAGGGCCGTCGTGGTTATGATCGTAAGATAGTTGGATTTACAACTACCTATGCAATCAGTACTTATCACCACTTATGTTGTGTCCAGTTCGAATCCTGGCCCCGGCGCCACAAAACTTGAGAATTTACTTAAGTCTGAGAATATTCTCAAATAAGGAAATACTCAAATTTGATTGGCTGAGTTCCTTATTTGAGAATATTCTCAGACTTAAGTAAATTCTCAAGTTTTGTGGCACCGGGGCCCACTCAGGTGAGGTGTACTCTACAACGTTATGTGATAAAGTTTGTCACTGACTTGTGATAGTTCGATGGTTTTCTCTCGATACTCCGGTTTCCTCCACCAATAAAACTGATCGCCACGAAAATACCAAAATATTGTTGAAAGTAGTGATAAACACTATAAATCAAACCTGAACCAATAAACCTGAGGACAATGCTAACAGCTAATGGAAAGTCCTCGCTTGGCATAAACATAGTACATGTCTGTGGATTTTTGAATCTCTGGTTATAAATTACTGGTACTAGCAACTTACAAGAATTAGTCTGAGATTCTACATACCTGATTATCCTTTAAAAATATATCTATATTGGGTATCACACCAGTAGCACTCACAATAAAATCACAGCCATATACTTTATCATTTGTCAACTGTACATATACAGGCCAACTTTTATCTACAATATAAATTAACCAAAAGGCTTTGTAGAGGGTCTCACAAACTTCAGTTGTATGTGGAAAGAAATCATTTCAACTTTCAAGTTTTAAAGGAGAATTTCATTTTTGTATTTGACCTAATACATACTCTAAGCTCCACATAGTTCAACAGTTCAGAATAAAATAATGTATTTTTGTAAAGGACCATCAATCTATCATTTTTGGAAAGTTTGGTTCCAATAGGCCAAGTAATGTATGTCAGACAAGGAGATTTATTTTTGTATTTTACCAATCAGAATTTCCTTTGGTAGCCATGCTGTTTCACAGATCAGAACAAAATGAGGTAATTTTATAGGGGACTTTCCATACATCATTCCTTCAATTTTTTTTTCTCCAATTCTAAGTACAGATAGTTCAGGTAAGAGGTTTTCTTTGTATTTGACATATTTCAGTGACTGGTATATCATGGCAGTGAGGTTTACTGGTGGAGGGAACCAGAGTATCCGGAGAAAACCAACGACCTGCCACAAGTCACTGACAACCTTTATAAGATAAAATTGTATCAATTACACCAGTAAATCCAACTACCATACGATCACGACCGCGGCCCCAATATTTTCTGTGTTGGCAGCATCTTTCACTAAAAGGGGCATTATCTGCCAAATCGTAAATTTTTGTTACCCATAAAAACTATCAGATATAATTGATGCCTTAATAAAACGTGTTTCTGTAACTTAGAAATGATATGAAATGTACGCGCATCGGGGGAAAAACCTGCAACTGCTCGTGTTTTGAGATCGATCAAGAAATGGACGTCATCTTATTAATTATTGACATTGTTTACGGAGTTTGTCGAATCGTCATTAAATCAGTCAACAATGCACTTATTTCTTGTTTTTTCTGAATCTGCTTTTAGTCAGTGTTAATTACGGACAAAGAACCATGCAAGTTGGCAGTTAATAAGCGACAAAATACAAATTATTCGTTTTTACCTGTCACTAGTAAGGTCAATTGCATACGGAAAAAGCAAGGTAAAATTATTTGCTTGCAAGCAAATAAGTAATTTTCATTCTCAAAAGGCAGAAAGTGGTTCGATAAGCTGTTTAATGTGAAATATTTACCTTTATATCATCATTTTAAAGCTATTTACCAATTTCCAAAACATATAAATTTTTTTGTCAAAATCGTGGCTAATGCCCCTTTAATAAAATAACATAATTTTTTTCACTAATTCCATGTCCTGGTGGCTTTTAATTGTCCAACATTAAAATACTAAAGGGCCCGGGTGGCTCAATGAGTTAGGTAGTTGGATTACCTAACAACTCATACAAGCCTATCACCAATACGACGTGGGTTCACACTGGCTTTGTAAATTACAAAAAAGGGTGCACTCAACTTGCAGCCACAAGTGATAAAGTTTACCAGTTACTTGCCTATGGTCGGTGGCTCTCTCCGGGTACTCCTGCTTCTTCCACCACTAAAACTGGTCGCCATGATATAGCTGAACTATTGCTGAAAGTGGCATTAAACACCAAAAATCAATCAATCAATCAATCAATTAAAATACTAACTAGTATTACTGTGAACACAGCTCACTAAGATATACCCCCCGCTCCCCACATCTGTCCAACCTATTTCCATAACCAAAACATTACTGATTGTTCCAACCAAAAATGAAAGGGACCCTCCTCTATTACCCAGCCAATGATTATTTAGTAAAGTTTCACCAGATTCCATCATACATTACTAAAACTTTCCTATGACATTGTGTAAAATATAAGGCCCCTAAACTCTGGAACAATAAAAGTGAATATCATCAAAAATGAAAGAGACCCTTCTCTCTTCATGAGTAAACTACTGCTCAAATTTCAAAATATTCTGAGAAACACTACTCAAGTTACATCTGTCCAAGTAAAGTTTCACCAGATTTCATTATGCATCAAGTTATCCTATGACAAATTCTAACCCGTTACCTTGAGTATAGCTACTACATGCAGTTCCTAATAAAGATTATTAAACGTCATCTTCAGCTGATATTGGTGAAAACACCTCATTTTTTATTTTCATGATGTTTGTGTAAGTTGTAGTTTGTTATGACTTCATATGATAACTCAAGTTTGCCTTGGGAAAAGTAATATTAATGGATAGAAAATATGAATACTACATGTCCACTTTGTTAAGGGTAAAAATCCTATTTTCTGTCATATCAACTCTGGAATGGCAAAAATGAAAACCGTCAAAAATGAAAGGGATCCTCCTCTCTTCACCGGTAAGCTGTTGTTAAAATTTCAAAACATTCTGAGAAATACTACTCAAGTTATCATACGACATAGGGTAAAAATCCTATTTTCCATCATATCAAGTCCAATAACTCTGGAACGGTAAAAGTGAAAATCGTCAAAAAGAAAAGGGATCCTCCTCTCTTCACCAGTAAACAGCTGATAAAATTTGAAAAGATTCTAAGAAACACAACTCAAGTTATCGTACGACATAGGATTTGTCTACAGACGGACGGACGGACGGACATGGTGAAACCAGTATACCCCCTACAACTTCGTTGCAGGAGGTATAAAAAGCTATACTTATTAAAGAAACAAATGATCTACTTTACCACAGCTTAATAAATCTTCTTTAAATTCTGGTACTTTACATTCTAACAATCCTCGAGACTGGAATTCCTCTGGACTGTATAGTTGCTGAACCTCAACCAAATATTCTACATGGACGTTATGAGAGGTCTATAAAAAGTAAATAAATAACAAAACATTAAAATATTAAAGTGCCTTGAACAGATTTTGGATAAAGTTTGATAAGAAGACTAGTTTAATACATCCTGCCTGTGTTTTCTCAACTTTTTGTTTGGGGAACATATAACATATCTGCTTCTGCAACGGAACTCGCCATTTCAATAAATTGATTGTGGCTAAAATGACAATTTTTGCATGACAGTTTTTTCTTCCTTGAAATCAATGATTTCAACAGAACAAACATTACAATTGTTTTTAGATGACTTCATCAGTAACAACTAACAATGAATCCTAGATAAAGCAATCACATCATTTGACAGAGGATTGACGGATATCATCTGCAGATGAACTGTGGCGATGTTAATGAGAAAAATTTATACGATTTTATCACATTTGTTCTGGACATGATGTGGCAGATGGTGATGGCCGAGTTTGCTGGTTAAATGAGTAAATTTTAATGGATGGAAACTGGGAAACCGAGATACACAATTTTATGGTGGTAAGCGAGATTGGTGATAAAACAGGGGGTGATATGGCAAGGGAGCACTTTTATAATACAATCAAGGTCACTGAGAAATATGTAAGGTCAGAGGTTAACATAAGATTGAACCAATTACAATACAATCTAGATCATTGAGTTATTTAAGGTCAGAGATTAACGTAAGAGCAAACAAACTACAATATAATCAAGATTACAGAGAGTTGAGTCTAGAGAGAGTTTAGAAAATACTATATAAGATGAATAAAGATTGACTGATTTTATTTTAATCCAACAATATTCCAATTGCCACGAGCTACTTTCATGAAATTTTATTTGTTTTTGATTGGATGAGAATGTCATTGATAAACTTCAGTCATAAAACACTTGTGTAACAATATCTCCCTTGTATAAAAGGAAATTATTTAAGCTGCTAATTTTCAAGACACTTAATCTTAAATGACATTTTTACTTCAGCAATGCCAGATCTTATGCAAAGTCAGCATTTTAAGTGACAAGTTTCCCCACCTAGGAGACATTATCAGGTCTGAACAGATGAACATATAAAAAAATGAAAATGGTATGTATGTAGTCCACGTATTAAAAATACACCAGTGCGTAGGCAATTTTCATCTCATTAACTGAGAATTTCAAGGCTATTTAGGAAAATTAATGTGTAAAACATTATTGTTCTCTTGGGAACAGATTTGAAAACATAATGTTAAAAGACTGTCAGACAGATGTAGTAATCAAAAAAGCTTAGCAAAAGGATATCATTGATGACATCATGATTTCATATTGATATTTAATTACCATAATTAATTTTTCTATTTTAAAATCTAATAAAATTGAGAGGAACAATTAAGGATGAAATATCAGGAAGATTCTAAGTAATAGGCTTAGGTTTTTAATTGATTTATTTAATTCATAAGAAATTTTAATGTTTTTTTTTTAAATTAGAGGTTTTTCAAAGCCTATGATTACTCATACCAATAACATTTAGTTTTAACTTACTTGTCAAAATTTTGACACGTGAAAATTAACTAAGGACAATCTCAGTCAAGTATGCTAAAAGTTTGCTTGGTTGCTACACTGGCGAGAATGCATGAGTTGATAGTAAAAATATACTTTATTTGTGTAATAAGCAAGGTAATTATGTTGTAGCCATGGATAAAAATCGGTTTCTTCTAAAAAAATATTAACAGTATGTTTGAAATTAATATATGTCCAACAAAATAAAAATCAATATGATCTTGCATTTCTGATTGGTTGGTTTGGTTTATGGTGTTTAACGCACCACTTTCAACAATATTCAGTTATATCGTGGCGGTCAGTTTTATTGGTGGAGGAAAACCGATTACCAAGTCACTGACAAACTTTATCACATAATGTTGTATTGAGTGCACCTCGCCTGAGTGGGATTCAAATCATAGCGTTAGTGGTGAAAGGATTCCATAGGTAGTTATAAATCCAACTACCATATGATTACGACCACCACAGACGTAATAAATCAGAAGTAGTCTAACTTTGTAACTTTGTATAGGGTCATCAAAGAAACATTTCCTTTTTTCTGTGGTTCCAGAGAAATATGTTTTTAGAATATTTTCCCCATAGGGTCCGGAGTTAAACTTTGTCATGTGGTGGCGACCATCTTGAATTTCTAATTTACATATAAAACGGGAGACAATCCAATGATCATAAACACAGTTTGAGTTTAATAAAGATTTTAGCTTCTGAGAATAATTATTTATTCATTTCCCATAGGGTGGCATCTATATTAGATTTCTGATCCACATAAAATTACCAACATTGTAAGGGACCATTCAATTATCATGTACAGCTTGGTTACAATCCTGTTTGTAGTTTGTATGGTGTTTAACACCACTTTCAACAATATTTCAGTTATATCCCGGCAGTCAGTTTCATTGGTGGAGGAAACCGGAGTACCCAGAGAAAACCACCAATCTTCTGCAAGTCACTGACAAACTTTCTCAAATAATGTTGAATCGAGTAAACCCCATCTGAGTGGGATTCGAACTCACAATGCTAGAGGTGATAAGTACTGATTGCATAGGCAGTTGTAAATCCAACTACCAAACCATCACGACCACAACGACCCAGTAGTTTCAGAGCGGAAGATGTTAACATACAAAGACAGATGCAAAGTGAAGACAATAGTCCAAAGGATCATGCACGCTAAAAATGATGGATATCAGTTTAAAGAGAAAATAAATGATCAACAAGATATGATTATAATATAACGATTATGAAGTCTCAAGTCTCCCAAACTGGCCACTGACAACAGGTTTAAAAAATAAATCAAAAGCTACCTTTGAAATCGAACAATGTTGAAGTTTTGCGGTATTGTGGCGGCCATTTTGAAAATGGAGACTGGTAGAAATTTTTCGATGTCAGGAATCCATTCGGGACATCATAATCTACCTACATATGAAATGTCGTTGAAATTGGACATTGATGAATTTGTGCGGTATTGTGGTGGCCATTTTGAAAATGGCGACCGGTAGAAATTTTTCAATGTCGGGACATCATTATCTATCCACGTATCAAATTTTGATGATATCGGACAATGTTGAATTTTTGCGGCCATTTTGAAAATGGTGACCGCTAAAAATTTTTCAATGTCGGGAATAAATTCGGGACATCATAATCTACCCACATATGAAATGTCGTTGAAATCGGACAATGTTGAATTTGTGTGGTATTGTGGTGGCCATTTTGAAAATGGCGACCGCTAGAAATTTTTCAATGTCGGGAATAAATTAGGGACATCATAATCTACCCACATATCAAATTTAGATGATATCGGACAATGCTGAATTTTTGCGGTATTGTGGCGGCCATTTTAAAAATGGCGATCGGTAGAAATTTTTCAATGTCGGGAATCAATTCAGGACATCATTATCTACCCACATATCAAATTTTGATGATATCGGACAATGTTGAATTTTTACCGCCCATTTTTTATGCCGTGTTTAGGCAGCCATTTTGAAAATGGCAGACATCTCGAAAATTTTGAAACGCAGAATTGCTCCACTAATGGTGACCTATCACTATGTCAAATTTTATGTCTCTATCATTATCCATTTAGAAGTTATCAACATTAATGTACGAAATTTCAACTTTCCCATAGGATTCTATAGTAACCCCCACCCCCTTTGAACCCCTCAAAATATGACTTTGACCCCCTTTACCAGCTGAAAACTTTAGGACCAACTAGAAACATATATCTATAACTCCACCAAGTTTCATGAAATTCTGTCCAGTAGTTCCTGAGATCTGCCACGGAAAAGTTCATATGCCAAAGAAAGAAAGAAAGGAGAATAATAATAATAAGAAGAAATGGAGCAAAAACAGTAAGTCTCCAAACGTTGTTTGGGAGACTTAATTACATGAAACTAAAACGTCTATTTTGAGGTATTTTTCATGGGAAGTCTGAAATAAAACTATGTTTTTGGATGGTCTAATCTGTGAACTTTTGTGAAAAAAATAAATGTAATTTGACAGTGGCGTAGCTAGACCTGTAATGTCTAATGATGTGGAAGCACAAAATTGGGGCGAGGGGTCTGGGGGCCGCCTAAAGCCCCCAGTAGGTGCAGGGCAAAGCCCTGATAGGAGGTCCAGGGGGGTGAAGCCCCCTGGAAGCTCCGAGATTTTAGGAAATAGACACTGAATTTGAAATAACAAAGTTGGTTGGATTTTGTTGGTAAGTTCAAAAGTTTTGCTTCAAACTAAAAAAAAAAACGTGTCATATTTTCATGTTACGAAGAGAATACATAGCCGGTCGAAAGTACAAATGCAATCAAATTCGAGCCTGGACCTAAATCGCAATCAAATATGATGAAAATATAAAGTGCACAAATTCGATATGTGTGCAGTAATTGTGCAAAGTTTGAATAACTGTAAGTGTTGTGAACGGACGAACAGACGGAGTGGGAAGACCACTAGACTTGTTGCTTTTGCTGTTGGCGATGCAGGTAAAAAGAAAATTAACATATATGTCTTTATCTCAAACCAAACACACTTGTTGACGCTTTTTCTTCAAAGCAAAGCTGTCAATAATTTTCTCAGTATCTAAGTCCCAGTGTTTATATGCATGTAGTACGGACAAACTGGAAAGCCTTTCTGTTAGCATCGTAGCTCGGGCATAAGTTTTAATTCGACTCATTACACTGAAGCTTCTCTCAGCAGTAGCCGTTGTGACTGGCATGGTAATCAAAATGACAAGACATATATAGATGTTTGGATACATATCATAACTTGTTGCTTGAAGTGTTTCCGATAGATTAGACGGTTTGGGATCTGAGGCAATATCCCATTTAACAACCCATCTATCTATTTCCTGCCTAAATTCAGAAACGTCTTTTGCTATAAGATCGTCACTAAATGTCTCATATAACTTCTCAGTAAGTTCTCGAGTCAAACCACTCAGCTTGTTTGTCATTTAAGGCTATGTAATTGATTGATTGATTAGTCTTGTCATACAAGGCTATACGATAGAGAAAGTGTACTGTTGCGTTATCCATAACTCTTCCTAAACAACAGAATGGATTTAATAAAACTGCCAGAGATTTTTATGTTTAGTTTTTTTTTTTTTGCAAGCATTACTGAATTTTTCCAGAAGTTCTTCTATAAAAGTGGGGAGGGGGGCCTCACTGTACGTCCTGTTTTGTTGTTGTTTTTTTTTTTTTAGTTCTTCAAAATAGGACAATAGGATTTGAAATAACAAGTTTATAGTGTTGGGTCTTTTTGACCCCTGTATATCTCGGAAAGAACAATGGTAAGACATTAGGCCAGATCTGTTGGCACACTACCGAATAAAGGTAATAACAATGGTTTTGCTTTCGTTGGTTTCGTTTCATTTCGTTGATTTCGTTTCATTTCGTTTCGTTTCTATTTCGTTTCGCACTTTATAGGTACCCCTCAGTTTCATCACTCAATGTAAACAAAAACCTTTTGTTGTGTAATTAGCCGAAGGGGCCGGAGTAGAGTGGTATCAGTTCCGGAGCTAAATTCAAATGGTATAACGTGAATATTGTTTAACATACTTTTCCACGACGTAAAAAAATAACACAGTAACAATACACAAACTATACACGATTCTTCTATATCTATATTTATTCTCTGTTGTCGTCCTCTCTCTCTCTCTCTTTTTTTTTGTTTTTTTTGTTTTGGTCAAAATGATGTGGAAGCACGTGCTTCCGTGCATCTGCGTAGCTGTTTTATGCTAAATGTTAATGGTACTCTGTTGTCAATTATTTAGTAACTATGAAAAATAATTCTCTTTTTGTTCCTTTCAGAAGCCATTAACACACAGATAAAGATTATATTTAAACACAAGAATTCCCCAATCAACCATATAATAACAAATAATTGAAATTTTTTGTAACCTAATTTTTTTTGTACATCTGAGGTGCAGCATAATTTTTATCTTCAAATATGTTATGTTGGTTCCATGGGCATGGTATGGTGCTTAAACCCACTTTTAACAATATTTCAGTTGTATCATATTGGTCAGTATCATTGATGGAGGAAACCAGGGTACCCAGAGAAACCACAGACAAGTAATTGACAACCTTTATAAAATAAAATTATATTATACTCCACCAGTCACCTGATTACACATCATGACTCACGTGATTACACATCACGACTCACCTGATTACACATCACAACTCACCTGATTACACATCATGACTCACCTGATTACACATCACAACGCACCTGATTACACATCACAACTCAGCTGATTACACCTCATCACTCACCATGGGAAGTTTATAAAACTCACAACGTTAGTAATTATAGGCACTTATTTCACAAGATGGTCCAAAGGACCCACCTCAGACAGAAGCACTAGTTAAAAAGACATTCAAATTTATACATACATATTCAATATGATGAATTTAATTTTTTTTTCAATCAAACACATATTATTGCTTAAATATACAATGATGGTCACCATGATCTCATGCACCCCAAAAAGATGTAATAGATATACAATGATGGTCACCATGATCCATACCTGTTAACCTCAGAGATTGTGTATGTGGGAGATCTCCCACATTCCAACTATTTAATGTGGGAGATTTTGCGTGACGAACTTTTTCACACTAAAATTGTTAGATTAAAGCAAACAAAATTTACTGTACAACTTTTATTGTTGTTGCTGAGCAACATTACTTCAAACCACCATGATCTCATNCACCCCAAAAAGATGTAATAGATATACAATGATGGCCACCATGATCTCATACACCCCAAAAAGATGTAATAGATATATCTAAAGTAATGTTAATGTTGGCATTACACACAAATCAATTACTTTGGGCTTACAAATGTTGTCACTTACTGATTATCTTCAAGTTAATATGTTGTCATTTACTGATTATCTTTAAGTTAATATGTTGTCATTTACTGAGTATCTTTAAGTTAATATGTTGTCATTTACTGATTATCTTTAAGCTAAACGTTTCTTATTTACTGATTATCTTTAAACTAAAAAGATGCCATCTACTGATTGGCTCTAAGTTAAAAAGTTGCCCTCTACTGATTGGTTCTAAGATAAAAAGTTGCACTCTACTGATTTGCTCTAAGTTAAAAAGTTGCTCGCTACTGATTGGCTCTAAGTTAAAAAGTTGCTCGCTACTGATTGGCTCTAAGTTAAAAAGTTGCACTCTACTGATTGGCTCTAAGTTAAAAAGTTGCTCGCTACTGATTGGCTCTAAGTTAAAAACTTGCTCTCTACTGATTGGCTCTAAGTTAAACGTTGCACACTACTGTCGGTACTGATTGAATCTAAGCTAAAAACTTGCTCTCTACTGATTGGTTCTAAGTTAAAAGTTGCCCATGCTGATTGGCTCTAAGTTAAAAGTTGCTCTCTACTGATTGGCTCTAAGTTAAAGGTTGCTCTCTACTGATTGGCTTAAAGTAAAAATGTTTCCATTTACTACTGTCTGCATGTTGTTCTCTACTTGTTATCTTCAACTTTAAAATGCTGACTTCTGCTGACCATCTCTAAGTTAAACTGTTATCATCTGAGGTCAAATATGACTCTCTATTGATTGGGTCATAAAAAACAACCATCACAAAACCAGATGAAGAAAAAAATAAACGCTCAATGTACAAAATAGAAAATTCAATATTTATACCTTAGGGCCTCTTGTTGGCAAACAGGTAAGGTTACAATACCAAAAATCAGCATCAACCTTTATTCAGTGCAAAGGATCATTGTGTTCAAAATTCAGAAGGATACATCAACTTGAACTGAAGTTATCACCTGGAAACAATTCTGTCTACAGACGCAACATGACGATGCAGGACAGTGATCGCACCATAACAGAACACAGCCGCAAAATGTTTGTAGAAGAAAGTTTGACAGTTACATGCAACAGTGGACAACACATGATACTATAAAGTCAATAGGTCTTTGGTCAGTGGAGCTAAAAAAAACTAAGCCCCCTCCCCCTCCTCTCACCATATTATATCCTGTTTATACACATCAAGTTTAAAACCTTTCAGCTCCAATATGGTCTATATTTTTGATAAATGAAAGGCACATTGTAGTAAAATAGAAGATCAAAGGTAACATGACCAAGCCGTCAGCATAATTTTTGAAAATACACCTACACAAATATAAATAATAGGAATTTACTGACATTGCAAAGCAAACTCTATGTAACAGCTATTCTTTTTAAGTCATTGAAAAAACATTGAAAAAAACAAACCTGCAAAGTGCCAGTCATATGTAGGTTAGTGGCCCAATCTGGACCAAGCGCTCCACCATGACTTGTCTGAAGACTGTCTGAGACCTTCTCATCTACAAATATATAATGTACATAGATTAATGTTCCAATATTAGTAACCGCTTCAATGGGGTAATGGTTATCATGTTTACCTCGAGTGCGGTAGATTGTTGATTCGAACTCCTATCAGGTCAAACCAAAGATTATAAAATTGGTAATGATTGCTTCTCTGCAAAGCATGCAGCATTAAGGAGAAAGAGTAAAGACTTGTTGGCTCCGAATCAGAATAATGTGGGGTGACATATCTATCCACGGACTGTTGTTTCAGTGAGCTAGCACTATAAAAATTCAACTAAGCATGTTGATCTAGTACAAAACGGACGTCATTACCATTTCATTGAAAATTAACTTGTTCTCGCCATAATATAGCTGAAAAATTGCTGAGTTGGTGTTAAACAACAATCACTCACTCACTCCAATATTAGTTAAAAAAATGAAGGGTCTGATCTTTTACCCAAACAAACCTGTAAATGGTGTTTGTTGTGTAAAATTTAAAATTGTATGATTTTTTTTTTACATTTTAGTTTTGACAGTTACATGCAACAGTGGACAACAAATGATACTATAAAGTCATTGTATATGATCAAAAATAATGATTTTGTGGCAAAAATTGTTGATTGCAAAAATGGCAAAAAAGAGAAGAAAGTAATTTTAATTGTACTATATGAATCTTCGATTCAAATATTCAATTAATCGGTCTGTTTACATAAATCAGTCATATTTATGTAATACTGCTATGGGACTACGAGTTTGTAATATTTTTTCGGATAATCCCTGCTTTTAGATTAATCTCTGATTAATACAGTCTATGTTCATTCAATTTATAGACTCTGAAAAAAAAAGCTTTTCATTCATATTCCCATAGGATCCTATGTTAAATCAAAGAGTCAAAGACACAAATAAAAAGATTTCATACTAAACAACAAAAATAATATTCTACATATGGGTTCTGAAAGGATAGATTTTTTGAAATATCAGAGAGCATAAAGGGCCTATAACAGCATGTTGAATTTTGGGATGAAAAATAATATTGAGGACCACCATCCCAGTAATATTTTTGCTAAGATTGGTTCAATTAACTCCTGTGTTTTCTGGGAAAAATTTGAAATATGAAAGGATAATGGACAATGAGGCAGACAAGACAGTCTAGTAGCATTGTAATAATTAAAATGTGACTAATTTATGGATGAAAGACTTCAAGTGATACCAAGAGCTCACATGGACCTTCTACTGAAGTGAACAACACACAGTCAAACTAGTCTCCTGTGACTGTCCAAGGGAAATGTAGAAATACAGTCAAACTTGTCTCCTGTGACTGTCCAAGGGAAATGTAGAAATACAGTCAAACTTGTTTCCTGTGACTGTCCAAGGGAAATGTAGAAATACAGTCAAACTTGTCTCCTGTGACTGTTCAAGGGAAATGTAGAAATACAGTCAAACTTGTCTCCTGTGACTGTCCAAGGGAAATGTAGAAATACAGTCAAACTTGTCTTCTGTGACTGTCCAAGGGAAATGTAGAAATACAGTCAAACTTGTCTCCTGTGACTGTCCAAGGGAAATGCAGAAATACAGTCAAACTTGTCTCCTGTGACTGTCCAAGGGAAATGTAGAAATACAGTCAAACTTGTCTCCTGTGACTGTCCAAGGGAAATGTAGAAATACAGCCAAACTTGTCTCCTGTGACTGTCCAAGGGAAATGTAGAAATACAGTCAAACTTGTCTCCTGTGACTGTCCAAGGGAAATGTAGAAATACAGTCAAACTTGTCTCCTGTGACTGTCCAAGGGAAATGTAGAAATACAGTCACATAAGACAGGTGGTCTCTAACTACAGTTTTAATTAATATCAAATGTACAATGGGAAATTAAAATTAAGGTCACATAAATGCTCCACGAAACCTCTTTCCAAATTATTAACATGTATTCTATCGGCAGTCAAAACTGGGCTTCAAGGTTACTGTGACACTAGCTACTCAAGGGGTGGTGTGAATCAGATTTAGATTATGAAGAACTCTAAAGACTTGTTAGAGTACATACAATATAGGTCCCCTCTCCTCCTGCAATAGCATTAAAACATTTGACTTCTGTACCCTCTACACAACGATTCCTCACTCTAAGCTGATGGACAAATTCCTTGTGCTAGGAAGGGACAGATCTTATTTTGTAAAACACCACTCTGATTCTACCAAACAGTTCTCTGAAACTGATATCATCAACATGCTCGAGTTTTTGATTGACAACATATTTGTTATCTTTGGTTGACGTGTTTTTCAACAGACAGTGGGCATACCTATGGATACAAACTGTGTTCCTCTTCTCTCCGACTTGTTCTTTTATTCGTATCAGGCAGATTTCATACAGGGGCTTCTCAAGAAAAACAAAAAGAAGGTAGCCCGATCCTTTAATTTCACGTTCCGCTATATAGATGATGTTCTTTCACTAAATAATTCTAGGTTTGGTGATTTCGTTGATCACATCTATCCCATTGAGCTCGAAATAAAGGATACCACAGATACAGATAGGTCTGCTTCATACCTTGACCTACACCTCGAAATTGACAGTGAGGCACGAAACTTGAAGACAAAAGAGATGATTTCAATTTTCCAATTCTGAACTTTGCATTCATATGTAGCAACATTCCAGCAGCACCTGCATATGGAGTATATATATTTCAGTTGATATGATATTCCAGAGCTTGTGGTTCCTATCAGGATTTCCCTGATAGAGGGTTGCTGCTAACAAGGAAGCTACTGAACCAATGGTTCTTCTTAGTTAAGTTGAAGTCATCACTTCGAAAGTTTTACGGTCGCCACCATGACTTGGTTGACCGTTATGGAATGTCTGTGTCAGAAATGACCACAGATATGTTCCACTTGTCGTAAACACTTCCCTGTCCTTTCCTCATTCAAGACTTATCACCGGGTTTGTAACTAATTAACATGACGGGTGTCACTGGTGGAGCAAGAACTGCTTACCTTCCGGAGCACCTTAATTCACCCCCAGTTTTTAGTGGGGTTCCTGTTACTCGATCTTTAGTTTAATATGTATGTTTTGTTGATCGTTGCTTGTCCTTTTGTACTTTTTCTTTTGGCCATTGTGTTGTCTGTTCTTCTTCAATATATGGATTCTGATTACCCCTTTGATATCTTCAAACTCTTCTTATTACTTAGTAGAGGTGGTCACTACAGCAGGTTTGACTACATATGATTTGTAATACACAGTAAATGCATCTATTGTTAACACATCTACATGTATGATATAGACATACAAAGGGAGAGCAAATGTGGAGATCTAATATCAATTAGATTGTCATTATGAGTGTTTAATGTCTCATTTGACAACATGTCCCACAGAGATCCTCACAACTTGCCTAGATGAGTCCTGGACTCAGCCATTTTTAGTTGAGACTCACCAAAGTTTTCAAAGTTTAGATTCTTACAATGGTGAGACTCACCAAAGTTTTCAGTTTAGATTCTTACAATGGTGAAACTCACCAAAGTTTTCAAAGTTTAGATTCTTACAATGGTGAGACTCACCAAAGTTTTCAAAGTTTAGATTCTTACAATGGTGAGACTCACCAAATTTTCATAGATGTCTTCAGGACTCTTCAAATAAAATGCCCACACAGGTAACATTTAAGCTGTAATTAAATCATCAAACAGTATTAAATCTGTTTTTCCTGCATTTCTCAGAGAATTATTGTACTATACCCTCAACTGTATATTTCAATCTTTTAGAAGGTTTTTCCTCTTGAGACTTTTCACTGTTGAGTTGAGGAAGAAAAAACTCTGCAGCCCCTGGGTCTACAAATGTACTGGAAATTGATTTGTCTTTGATGGCCCAGATCACCTCACAACCTTCAACTTCATACCTGAAAAAAACAATGTAAGAAAATTAAGAATGGCAGTAAGGGATGTTTTTTGTCCGTCTGTGTCCCATAATTGCTTGTGTATAGTACAAATTCCTTTATTACATAGATGTCCATAACATACTGATATTTCCCTTGTGAAATAACACCAGTATTTCAGCCAGTGAAATAACACCAGTATTTCAGCCAGTGAAATAAATCTGTTTATTATATAGATAGCTGTGAGTTACAGAATTTTCCTAGTTAAATAAAAAAGATAATTTTACAGCGAAATTATCGTTTTTATTTTCACTCTTGCTATATTTTGCATCATTTCGTTAACGGAGCTACTTTTCTGTATGTTTTACAGTTACATCCCTTTGTCTATTTCGTATAGTTTCGACGGGAAAGTCAGTCACATGAACCGGTGCATGTGCTAATGAGGCTATGCCCAATCGATAAATCGCTCATTTGCTTACAAAGCGAAAGAAGGATGTGATGTTAGAACTAAAGACAATATAAAACAATGTTCATTTTAAAACAGACCTGGGGGAGGGTTCATCAGTAGAGCTATTTTATCATATCTCTTCTGTTTTTAATAGGTATTCTAATGCATTTGTCTCACACACACATATATATATCATCATTATACAGTACAAAAAGGTAACACAAAACTAATTAAATAAAGTAGAACAAAATACTACAGTTAATAAACACTCAATCACCAGTCATAGACAAAGATCAAAATGAGGCTATAAGTGGTTCCTAATAAGTTCTACAATTGCTTTACATAAGGATAATATTTCAGAAGTGTAAGGTGAAATTCTGGTCAGGTACGTGGCCATTTACTAATCTTCTTTCTATTGAATCATCCAATAATATATTTTTATTATTATTATTAGTTCAGTGATACCAGGGGCTGTCATGGTCGTCAGCTTGGTAGTTGGATTTACAACTACCTGTGCAATCAGTGCATATCACCACTTTATTTGTGAGTTAGAATCCTCTTCAAGGCGATGTGCACTCGATACAACATTATGTGATAAAGTTTGTCAGTGATTTGCGATAGGTCAGTGGATTTCTCTGGGTAGTCTGGTTTCCTCCACCAATAAAACTGACCGCCACGATATAACTGAAATTGGTGAAGGTGGTGTCAAACAACAAAACAATCACTCCTCCCTATTTTTTTATTTTTACGTATACTTGGTTGTACAAAACTTAATTAAATCTAAGTGTCAATTTATTAAAACTTAATTATTGACACTAAAAATTGATTGAAATGTACATGAAATTATTTCACACTTATATTTTAATTGAGACTTGTAACATCAGTCATTTTGATATTGTTCTGAGTGTAGTATATTTTGATTTTGATTTTATTATTTCAAATACAAATTCATCTTACAGACATCTACATAATATCCTATAAAACTGTATCAAGGTTGAATGACTGTACATTACAACAGGCACATGTGACTAACTAAGTACCAATACAATTACTACCTATAGACATCATATAAGATAGTCTGTGAGATCTGATACATGCAGATGAGACTGATTAAAATTCATAACTGAGACCTGATACATACAGATGAGACCTGATTGAATACAGTACATTTTTTTGCTATTTCTACCTTATCTTCTCCTATTTTTTTGCTATTACTAGCTTATTGTCTCCTATTTTTATTTTTTGCTATTTCCAGCTTGTCTTCTCATATTTTTGCTATTTCTACCTTATCTTCTCCTATTTTTTTGGCTATTACTAGCTTATTGTCTCCTATTTTTATTTTTTGCTATTTCCAGCTTGTCTTCTCATATTTTTGCTATTTCTACCTTATCTTCTCATATTTTTTTGCTATTACTAGCTTATTGTCTCCTATTTTTATTTTTTGCTATTTCCAGCTTGTCTTCTCATATTTTTGCTATTTCTAGCTTATCTTCTCCTATTTTTTGCTATTTCTAGCTATTTGCTCCTATTTTTTGCTATTTCCAGCTTATCTTCTCATATTTTTTGTTATTTCCAGCTTATCTTCTCCCATTTTTGCTATTTCAGCTTATCTTCTTATATTTTTGCTATTTCTAGCTTATCTTCTCCTATTTTTTGCTATTTCCAGCTTATCTTCTCCTATTTTTTGCTATTTCTAGCTTTTCTTCTCCTATTTTTTTGCTATTTCCAGCTTCTCTTCTCATATTTTTGCTATTTCCAGCTTTTCTTCTCATATTTTTTGCTATTTCTAGCTTATCTTCTAATATTTATGGTGTTATTTCCAGCTTATCTTCATAGTTTCAACGAGTCATCTAATTTAAGATCACATTTGTAATTGATAATGTTTTTCACAACTAATATGAAGTTTACTTTAGTGCGACATAGATTTACAAATGATCATGTCATTCTGATAATCGAATTAAGTTTATTTCTTCGCACACTGTGGTGATTTAAGAAAAAGGGCTTTTGTTTTAAATAAAATGATAAACATTTAATACCACACCATCAGAAAAGCTCCAAATGCAATTGGAAAATGCTAGAAACAAAGGTAAAACTGATGTCCTTAACACACATATACATGACCAATCTTTTTATTGGCTTGGTACAGTGCTGGTATGGTTAAAATAGTTTTATGGGCATAAACTTCCCTTCTTACAGTCTTCATGCTATCCCACTGGATTCAAACAAGTGAAAATTATGATAGAATTTGTTTGAATTTTCTGAATTTGGCTTTTGGGCAGGTAGGTGAAGAACATTATGGCAATGACGGCTATTAGTGAAATTATGCAGTCATGCAAGTATTTTCTACCTCAAGTATGCAGCATTAAGGAGTAAGATTAATGATTTGTTGGCTTGGAATCAGGATAATGTGTCTGAGTGGAGTGACATGTCTACCCGTGGAATGTTGTTTCAGTGCACTAGTACTATAAAACTCCAACTAAGTGTGTTCCAAACAGGTTTAGTACAAAAAGAACATTATTTTCATCATTTAATTAAAATGCAACTTGTTCTTGCCATGATAATTTAAAGCTGAAAAATTGCTGACTTGGCATTTGACAAGAATCACCCACTCACTCACTCATACCATCATGTCCAGAACTAAAGCCACACCCAGCTATTGTTATCTGCGCGAACAATACTCTCTGAAATTTAATAACTGTAGACTGAAATAGCATTAATTAATTTCATGTCAACGTCACTGATTTTATAACTATCCAAATTACTTTTATCATTATCTACGTTGTAGATAAAATTGTAGCTAATTATTTTGTACATCATAAACCACTTTGTACCTATGTAACTTACATTAGTAATTAGACATGTTCCCTCTTTGTAAATTTGTATGATTTGTTAGATCAAAATTAATGAAATTGGTTAACCATTAAATCTTGTTTTCTTTTGCATCCTCGTGTTTAATTAACAGTAATTAACAATAGAATGAAGACTGGGATCACATGTACACAAAACTGAACAAAACTCGTTTAGATATTGTGAGAAAACAAAATTATATAAACAACTGTTTTTTCTACTATTATAGTCAATAATATTTTATTTGGGTCAATACACCATTTTCACTTTCTAAATTTGATTCTAAAATGATACGATTTTTGACATTTTTTATACAATTTATTTTCCTACGAAGGACAAAATTGTTCCCTTTCCATCCAAGAGCAAAAGATTTGACAAAGAATTTGAATATAATTTATGAATATTACAAGAACCTTGCATTGTAAAAAATCAGAATCATTTTATAGCCCAAATTTTTTATACATATATGTAATTTTTGTTGAACTTTACATAAAATTTACTCTTTTGTCCACATTAAAGGGAGATAAGTCTCAGATAACTCTTACAAAGACATGGGGAAAATCTGCATCATATTTTCAGCAAAAAGCATAATGCTTCAGCTAAATCTGTAACAGAACCAAAACTACTGTTCAACTTTCATCTCATTTGGTGGATAAATGTGGCTTTATTGGCTATGTTATGTACATGTGTTTTAACCCCCAATGTTATATTTAAAGCAACAGCAGCCATGTTGAATGATTGGTGGAATCATTAGACACAGACACATAATTCAGACCAACTTCAGTTGAAATTGCTATAGTGGTTTTAGAGGAGAAGATATTTGACAAAGTTTATGAATCTGAATTTGAATTGTTGGTGTTTTAATGCCACTTTCAGCAATATTTCAGCTATATCATGGCAACCAGTTTCAGTGGTGGAAGAAGCTGGAGTACCCGGAGAGAACCACCGACCATGGGCAAGCAACTGGTAAACTGTATCACTTCTAGCTGTGAGTCAAGTGCACCCTTTTTTGTAATTTACAAAGCCGGGCACGAACCCAGGCCATATTGGTGATAGGCTTGTATGAGTTGTTAGGTAATCCAACTACCTAACTCACTGAGCCACCAGGCCCTGACAAAGTTTATGTCAAAGGACAATAGACAATGGACATACACCAAGCGATAGCAAAAGCTCACACAAGCCTCTCTGTCACATAAGCTAACAAGTATTATACAGTAGGTATTAATTACATAGGTAGATGTATTTAAACAATCACTGCCATCAACACTCCTACACTTGTAGACTCATTCACATCCATGTCAAAACAGTGTCAAATTCTACAACAAATTTAAATGCAAACGAACATGGAACATAAATCTATTTAAAACTCTGGAAAAAAATGTAATGCTGTTCATCATCTTGATCACAAATAAATGTTAATCAACAATCAATCATCTGAGTCCAAAATGCATGCAGGATATATATATGTATTAAAAATATATTTTCTTAGAATCTGAGCAGAATTATAAATTAAATCATTTTCGTTCGTCAAATAAAAAGCGTGAACAAATGAATAAATGAAATACCAAATCCTAAAAGAGGCATGTGGGGGAAAGGAAGGAAGAGGGGGTGGGGAATGATACAAGCAATTGTGTCTCTGCTACTCACACCAACTCGGTGGCTATTCCTCCATTACCAACCACCAAAATCCTCCTGGCTGCTGATAACTGTTTCTGAAACTCCTGAGAATATAAAATATAATCTTATTAAAGATAAGAATAATTAAAACACAAATAAATTAAGAGAGATATTTTGTTATTACAAAGAAATATCAACATTATCACAATACTGACCACTCAAGGTTTTACTTGTCACCAACAGACTCAAATTTGATTTCTTCTAAAGGAATAATATTGTTAAATTTAAATATAATCAAAATATTACAATATTGTTCCCATGCAGCCATACCAGATGTCATATCAAAACAAATTAAGAAACCCTTTTGTAGAACTGTCATAATTTGTAACAATTAGCACTTTAAGATTTGAAAGTCACTTACGATTCATACCGATATGCTTTGGTATATTGTCCTGCAAATAGATGCAAGTTTTTTTTACATATCAATTGAATAATTTTAGCTACACATAATTTTCAAGCCTTTTACGATGGTAAAGTAAATTACTCATTATATTCCTTAGCCAAGTTAAAGCACAAGAACTCAAGAACAGGAGTCAGTCATCATTTACACAGTCCCTCACTGTTTCTTTTTTTTCAGATTAATAATATTTTTGAATATGGTGAATAGTTAATTGTTTCAAAAAATCAATTTAGTAGGACTTCAGGTTTTGAAAAATAAGAAAAGTAGAAGATTTCTGATAATTATAACCATCTTCAAACTGCTTAGGATTGTTTTCTGGTACAATTCCTAATAACCTGGAAGGTTCCCTTTTCCCTCATATTGAAAATGAGCATATCAGAGTTTGTCAGGTCAATTTTGATTTTGTGATTTTATGATTTTATGCTAGGGAAAAAGACATTTTTCAGTTGCCATGGAAATATCCAGATGTTTGTTTCTAATGGTAATTTTTCTTACCTTTACACTTTGTGTATCTCTTATTCCTACAACATATGGATGGTTTTCAGCAATCAACTGAAAAAAGAACAAAACTAGAATTTAAAAAAAGAAGATTTGGATTGGTCCCAATTCACTATTTTTACAACCAATCACTTTTACTACTTCATAAAATATATATACACTTGAAGAAGAACCTGAGGTTGACAACAAGAGCCTGACAAACTATTAATCACCAGGTTATCTATGTTATAAACAGGCTAATTTGAATGAAAAAAAGGGGGAAAGAGGTAATATTGAATGAAAAAAATAGAATTCTTGAAATAGTATCCACTAGTAAAGCACTATTTATGTAAAATAGTTAATCAATTTCTAAAAATATTTCTGAACCCTTTTAAGTAAATTATGTCCAGCAATGGCAGCCATCTTAGATTTCTGATCTTCAAGAGAAACCCTTCTTTAAAAAGGACAACAGAGTAGTCCCTTTCTTATAAAGCCACTCCCACTAAGGGTCACCTCTTCTAATCAGACCAGATTTCAGATACATGACTACTAAATTGTCCCTACCCTCTTATAAGATAATAATATATTTATTGTTTGGGTTCCATTTATTTAACACTTATTCTAGAAGAAGACTTCCTATAATTTTCTAAAGGAGTCGTGGTCGTGATCAAATGGTAGTTGGATTTACAACTGTCTATGCATTCAGAGGTGTACTTGATACAACATTAAGAGGTGTACTCGATACAACATTATGTGATAAAGTTTGTCAGTGACTTGTGGCAGGCATGTAGTTTACTCCGGGTACTTCAGTTTCCTCCACCAATAAAACTGACTGCCATGATATAAATAAATGAAATATTGTTGAAATGGGCATTAAACACCATCACCTTATAATTTTCCCTTCAGGGTTCCATGTTAGTCAATTCTTCACTAGCCAAGAGTCAGTATGATATCCAATTTACATAACAGATGAAATTTACCTTAAAAAGCTCCTAATGATTTCACAGCTAAACTTTGAGCAGATTATGGCTTCAAATAATTCAGCCTTCGCCAATTTAAGAATTTTCTATTTTTAGCAACAGTGGCCATCTTCACCTTTGATGGAGTGGGGACCAATCAAATATATTTTATAATGGTGACATCTAAAACTTATTCCTGCCAAAATTTGGTTCATATTGGTTTAGTAGTTTCAGAGAAGAAGATTTTTTACCTATTGTAAAACTGGTCGCCATGATATAGCTGAAATATTGTTGAAAGTGGCATTAAAACACCAAAAATCAATCAATCAAATCAACCTATTGTAAAGCATAGAAAAGAATTTGAATCTTGAGAATCACCATGGACCAAGTTTGCTTCAGGTTTCTGAGAAGAGCATTTGTTTTTGATTGATTTGACACTCTAATTTGTTATGTTGTATTTCTGTAATAATTATTTTTTCAAATCTGTAAACGTGTAAATGAGCTTCTAATTAACTAATCATGGTTTCAGAAAAGAAAGTTTTTTATATGAAATTTTGTTGCTTAATTAATTTGAATATTTTGAAATTGATTATAAATTTCACAGAAAATATATTAAGCATCTTATTATCAAATAGCTTTAGGCTTAATCTAAGAATATAATTCTGGCTTAAAATGTAGAAGAGTTTTTAGTAATGGTGGAAATATTGGATGAGGGCCCAATTTCCAAAACAGCAGCCATTTAGAAATTCTGATATTTGTCGTGTCCATGCATAACAATTTTTCCAGAGGGCCATTCAATGAATATTCTTGTAAAGTTTGCTTTTTAAATGGTTCAATGATTTCAAAAGAGAAGAGAACAATGAGAAAGATTGAATGACAGAAATAAAAGGTGACAATAAACCACATTTTGCCAAGGTGAGCTAAAATGAAATATCAATCAAAACATTACACACTGACAGTAAACATATAAAACTTTGGACAAATTTGAAACTAATACAATTTTAATAAATTATTATGAACCTTTGGTTTCCCACCGCAGCATAAACATATTTTTCCATACTGATAACTTGTTCCGTCTTCTGTGTGTAAAATCTGGAAAAAGACAATATTTTTGTTTATTATAGAAGACAATGATATTGTTAATCAACACAAATTAATAAGGCTTTATTTTTGCACATGTTTACTTTCCACTTCAAAGGAACCGTCATGGTACTGATCATATGGTAGTTGGATTTACAACTACCCATGCAATCAGTGCCTATCACCACTGAAGTTGTGAGTTCGAGCCCCGTTAATGGCAAGGTGTCCTCGATACAACATTATGTGATAAACTATATATATAAATGCAAGTGACTTGCGACAGGTTTGTGGTTTTCTCCACTGACCACCACGATATAACTGAAATATTGTTGAAAGTGGCATTAAACACCACACACCAAACCATCCACTTTAATACAATACAAAACTAGAGGCTCATAGGAGCCTGTAATCGCTCACCTGGTTTTCAATTTGACATCTAAAGTTGATAGAAAATGGGGGTGTTACACATAATTTTGAAAGTGGGCCACCCAAAGATCATTTCAACTCAAATTTCTGAGCAAAAGATTTTGATGTGATTTTTATCTCATAATATTCCTAAACGGAATAAACTGGCTGAAAAAATCTCACAGAAAAAAACAGAATATATGTTAAACTACTCATTGCCATGTAGCTGCAGTTAAAATTTCAGTTCATTTTGATTTGTAATAAAGCAGAAATTGACAACTTAAAAATTTCTATTTTCAGTAACAGCAGCCATTTTGAATGGAGGGTGGAGCTGTCAGACACAATATTGAAAGGGACCACCCAAGGACCATCCCAGCCAAATTTGCTTTAATTTGGTTTAGCGGTTTCAGAGGAGAAGATTTAAATGTGAACTTTTATCAAAATATGTCTAATTTGTATAATCGGTATAAATCGGTTGAAAGAAAAATTTCACAGAAAAACCCAGAATATGAGTTAATCTACTCATTGTCATGTAGCTGCAGTTAAAATTTGAGCTGATTTTGGTCCAAATCTGTACAGTGGTTTCAGAGAAGAAGATGAAAATATGAAAAGTTTACAGACACGGACGACGACGGATGCAAAGTGATGACTAAAGCTCACATGGCAATTTGGGCCAGCTGAGCTAAAAAAGGGATTGGTATGACTGAAGCAATTTGACAATTTTTGGCACATTTTTTAGCCTCTTCTTTGGATACAGGTAGGACTAGAATTCCTAAAATAAATATATACCTTTATTATGTGGCATGAATAATCATTGTGGTAAATATATACCTTTATTCTGTGGCATGAATAATCATTGTGTTAAATATATACCTTTATTATGTGGCATGAATAATTATTGTGTTAAATATATACCTTTATTCTGTGGCATGAATAATCATTGTGTTAAATATATACCTTTATTATGTGGCATGAATAATTATTGTGTTAAATATATACCTTTATTCTGTGGCATGAATAATCATTGTGTTAAATA
>MJUT01055829.1:133054-155401 GCA_002080005.1 Gigantidas platifrons | reverse complement strand
CAAAATCAATTGGATATAGTTACCAATCTGTAGCACTAATTTTCATTGGCAGATTATATTGTTTATAAAATTAGTTGGACACCCTAGTGGAGAATACACTCCAAACTGTAGATTCTTAAAAATAATCAACGAGACCCGTCAGGGTCGAGTTGATTATTTTTAAGAATCTACAAGTTGGAGTGTATTCTCTCACATAATACATTTCTATCTGAAACAGTATTTTCATTTTATATTTTTACCTTTTTAATATTCAGAAAGCTAAATAAGCCACAATTAACAAAAAATAAACAACAACATTTTTTCGGCATCCGTGCTTTCGATTCTCGTTTATATTTAGATATGTCAAGGTCTTTCAAGTGAATAGAATCGTCAATCGTAACTACTCGGCCATTCTCGCTACCCTGCAAATAACCTCGTATGCAGATAGGAGAAATTCTTCTTAAATTGTTTGCCGGAAGTTAATTATATATAAGCCGCACAAAAATATAGTCCACGAAAATCCAATATGGAAGACTTACTAAGTAAAATCTTTAATCATGCAAAACTAATTAAAACTTTAACTTTTATCCATGAAAATAATTGAAATATAGAAAATTGTTTAAAATATAACTTTATCAAACTTTCAAACAAACAAACAAACAAACAAATGCTTTATTGTCAATCAAGACGCCCACATTGAGCAGAATAATAAATAAAATCACAGTATACAATAACTCGAATAATACTGCGCCCTCTATCGGCACTATCGCTGGACGAGTTAATGTAGCGACCAGCGGGAGAGTAATATAACGACTGGATTATTCGGGTTAAGTATACAATTGATTGATATAATAATTTTCATGTAACTGACATGTGAAAAGTAGTACGATTTATACGCCTAATGCATACGAGGTTATTTGCAGGGTAGCGAGAATGGCCGAGTAGTTACGATTGTAGAATCGTTTATATTTATATATTTCAAGGTCTTTCAAGTGTCCCAAATGTTCACCTGTGGTCTGTCTGATTTGTTAAGTTGCGGTCGGTTCGTTGGTTGTTTTTGTATTGCGAGAATACTCGTCAGTTCTGAACATAAATTATGTCAGAACTCAAATACTTGTATATATTGATCAATTGCTTTTTTTAAGCAAATTGTCAATATTCTTTTTTTAACAAAGCTTACTATCAAGAGTTAAATATACTAATTATAGAATTTATTAATGTAGTGAACTTAGTCTAGTGGTAAGATGGAAAATTTTGAAAGTCAAGGTAGACTTTAAAATGCCCGGCAGTGGTTCGAGACCACGAAAGTCCCAAAATAAGTAAAACAGGTTTTAAGCCTAAAATTGTAAAAGGTTAAAGTTCATATATTCAAGAACAAAAGAATCAACTGTTCGAACAATAGTGTGACGTCAGAGAAATGTATTATTTGTATTTATTTGTTTAAGGGGCTGGTCATGTCCAACTTTGTGACCTGAGGCCTATGTATGAAGTACGCTTGTGTGTATGACTTTGTATCAATGTTCAAACAAACTAAATGTATATGATACTATAAAAAAACACAATTCTCTTGTTTTGAACATAAAGAAGACCTAAAACCACATAAAATTGTCAACGTCTTCAGGAATATAAAGAACAGTAAATAATAGTCAATTAACAACTTAAAACCTTGGTGTTTTCTACGGTCTTCCATACTTTTCAACGAACCCAAACTAAGCGAATTAGCAACCAAATTGATTGATTGATTGATTGATTGATTGATTGAGCAGTATTTATGTTATATACCATTTATTATCAGATAAACAAATTCAATATTTAAAATTGCGTAGGCTGAAGTAAGAGCGTACTTATTATATTTTAAATGTTTCAAAATAACAAGTACTGACAATGCTAATTTTATTGTACCATAGAGAGAACCATCAACATTCTGTAAGTCACTTATAAAAACACTTAATCACATATAAAGGTTTAAAGGAGTGGAAGTCAAACTCAAAGACTTTGTAGGTGATCATTTCTAATTGTATGGCTATATTGAAGTAAATACATGACTTTTTGATACTGGCATGGTTATCATCCAGAAACCTTCATGGAATGACAACTAGACCAATATGTTTTGATTTATTTATTATGCATGTACTTACAATTAAATGATATGAAAATATGTACCAGCTGGCTGATGTGGAGTAGCAGACCGGGATGATATGGCATTGTGATCCCTGTTAGACTGATAACGCCACATCAGCTCGGGTATGCCGTTATGGGTCATCAACTTTCTCCTTTATTGTATACATTGTATATGGAAAATGTGTCATATACTTGCAAAGTATGTAATAAATATTGAATAACGACAGCTACGAAGGCAAAGAAAGACATTATCGCCAGTATATTAGCGAGTCCGATGTATATAACATAGGTCGATGTAGTCTTATATCTGACGTCAGAGAGCAGCGTTGTTGTGTAGTATATATTTATTTTAAGTGACACAAAAGTCATCATATGCATATGTATATACATGTAATAACATATCTACCTACAAAAGAGAGCCGTTGACCTTAGTAATCATCAATTAAATGTCAGATAGAATATACAGTGATTTACGGATTCTAATTACCCTTTGGTATCTTCAAACTCTTCATGTAATTGAAAAGAACACAATGAGATTGAAGCAAAATCTATTTGAAAATCAAGACCAAATACAAAGTTAAGGAACGGTCATATCTAATGACATTCACCATATCATTTGAAATGACGACATTTATTCATACCGGCACATCAGATTATTTGAATGTCATGCTAAATAATACGCATTCACAAATATCACAAACAAGACATGACCAATATCAATAACAAGATTGTTATATTTTGTCTTTGATAAGTCATTGGTTTTGTATATTCATTTAGATTTCAGAATTATGTTTTTGTTTTTACAACATATGAGGCTTACATATCTTTAATTGACATGATATTATAGAGCCTGTTCCAATTATCAGCTCCATTCTAAACCAGAAAATACACATGCCAAATGCATTACTTGAAGATGATAGGATCTCTATACTCAACATCTTGTAGACAAGTTTCCGATGTTTTCTTTATGATTTAGAATTCAGCGATAATGTATTCCATATTCGAATATTTATTTTATACAGTTCTGTCTCATCTGTAGTGCCTGAATTCAATTCGGGTTTTAGTAGGGCTCGTGCTGCTTGATACTTAGTTTTCTGTGCAGACTTTTGTAGATCGTTGTTTGTCGTTTTGACCATTGTATTGTCTGTCCTTTGATTTACAGATCCTGGATAAACCTTTGGTATCTTCAAACACTTCTTACAAGTGTAATATACATTTCCATCTTTAGTTTTCTGTGTAGTGCTTTGTAGATCAATCTTTCTACGTTTGTTCGTTTTTTCGTTTGGTCATTGTGTTGTCTGTCCTTCTATTTACGGATTCATATTACCCTTTTTGTATCTTCAAACTCTTCTTGTAATTGAAAAGAAAAGAATGAGATTGAAGTAAAATCTATTTGAAATTCAAGAACAAATACAAAGTAAAGAAATGGTCATATTGAAATGACATTCACCATAACATTTGAAATGATGACCTTTATTCACACCACACACAGACTGCAAAAGACCCCATTAGATTATTTGAAAGTCAGGCTAAATAATACGTATTCATTATGTTCGGTCCGTTGGCACTTTCTCCATGAATACCCAAAATGCCATTGCTTAATATAGGCTGATTCCAAACAACGGAAATGCCAAGAATTGTTTACACGCGTTACTAACATGAACGTCCTTATGTGGAAACATGGAAATATTTGTTTTATCCTGTCGAAGACAACATATGGCGTTTAAAATGAAATACTGTTTTTAAAGTATCTAAATATCATGTTTATTATACATTGTATCGTAATGATTGATTGATTGATGCTTAACGCCAACTTTGGCAGTATTTCAGTTACATTGTATCATAATTTTACTTATTACAATGTATAGGAAATAAAAGCGTTTGAATCATTATTCTGTGTTTTTTTTCTCATAAATTGGACCACTGACGCTAATCTGAAGATAAACAACAAATGGTTTCATGTAGTAGTTCTACGTCGTTAGGTCACAATTGGGTTGTCTGTTTAGCCGCATAGTGAATGCGCAGCGAGCTGGTGGCAGAAAATGACAACAAACGGCGCTAACATGGAACATAAAAAGATCCTGTAACCGTTATATCTCTAGATTCGCTATGAGAAGAGTACATGGTGCTAAAACGAATTGAGATAAGAATATAATATTACAATACTGAGCACACGAGATACAGGACGAGGACAAACAAAACACAATCACAAAACAAAACATAACACAGAAAACTGATAAGGTTTACAAATAAGAAAACTTAATATTGTAATGGCATTATCCAGTTTACAAATACCAAGCCATGATAATGTTTAACAGAAATGTGTTGAAAATTGAAAACTTAATAGTCAAACTAGAATTATGTTTCCATCCATCTATCAGAGAAAATATATTGCATAATAGGGACAACGATTTGTAACACCATAAACTTCACCAGCAAGAAAAGAACTTGGAGATAATGCTACTAGTATTAATAACAAGATTTTTGCTTGGTCTTTCACCAGTTGTTGGTTTTGTATATTGATTTAGATTTGAGGTTTTATGTTTTTGTCGTCATGACATATGGGGCTTACGTATCTATATTTGACACGATATTATAGAGTCTGCTCCAATTATCAGCTCTTTCTAAACCAGAAAATACACATGTCAAATGCATTACTTGAAGATTGTAGGATTTCTATGATCAACGTCTTGTAGACAAGTTTCTGGTGCTTTCTTTATTATTTAGTTTTCAGTGATGATGTATTACCTTATCGAATATTAATTTTGTATAGTTCTTTATAATTGGAAGTACACAAAATGTACATGAATTCACCCCAGTTGTTATCGGGATTTGTGGTGCCTGATCTTTAGTTTTCTGTGCAGTGTTTTGTAGATCGAGGTTTGTCCTTTTCGCCATTGTTGTTGTCTGTTCTGTTTTGATTTACGGATCAAAGTCACTCCTTTGTTATCTTCAAACGTTTCTTACAAGTGTTCATAATTACTTTTTTCATAGCTTTAAATTAATATACTTGTTTCGTCTTTACCTATTTTCACCCCATATGTTTGGTATTCATTTAACCATGTTTTGTCCACCTTCACCGTGTGGGAAGGGCATATTTAAATTTCATGAGAGGATAATAAAATGTAACAAATATGATTCTGTCAGAACATTTCCAAACTCTAATAAAAAACCTCCAAAAGAAGATTGAATCGATACCTGTAACACACATATACATAACCGCTCACTTTCATGGTTTTGTAATTATATATAAAGGCACTTCAATGACAAGTGTGTGTGTTCAATCAGTTTTAGGGATCCAAACCTCAACTCGTAGTGAAATCATGCGGTCATACAAGTGCTGTCCACATGTCAGTAGTTTTGCAATATAAGAAAGACACAATACATTAAGAGTCGATATCAAAAATCGTAATCAAGACAGAGAGATAAACACATGGTTCCATAGTGTGAGTTAGTGATTCTCCATTCAAACTAATATTCGATTGCGGAGTTGACTCTGATACAAAACTTCTATCTTTGTTCCAATTTGTATTTTATCAGACTTTTATTTTACAAACAATCTACTTTTAAAATGACTTTGTTATTTAAAAAAAAGTTCATATTATTTCTAAATGAAACTCAGGTAGAAATAGAAGGTTAAGGACCTGGTTTATATGTATTATAGTCACCATGAGGTCTAAGCGATGACGATAATCCATACCTCATAAAGAATTACAAATTCATATTTAAATGCTACATTAATTAATACATAAACATGGTGTTCGATCCGTTGACAATTTTCACAGGAATGCTCAGCTTCGATGATGAAGAAAGACAGATAGTGTAAGACGGAAATGTTAAAATGTGTTCACACTCGGAGCTTAAATTAAACATGTAAACACTTCACTAAGTGGAAACGTTCAAATATTTTTTACAGTGTCGCAGTCAAAATATGAATTTTGAAGTAAACTGCTATTTTGTAATGTCTAATATACAATTTGGACGGCTTTATATTTCAATGTCTCTAAAGAGCTCTAGAGAATTAATATAAAACAGCGATAGTTCACTTTGTATCGTATCTTAACTTAAAGTTGGCAAGACATGGCACCAGAACAACTCTTAACCAGAACATTAGAGTAAACTGTTATAGCTTTGGCCAAAAAGAAAACATTGAAGGCAAACATATTTTTGCATTGGCAATGTCGTGATTTAACCGGATATAATCCCAATAGAACTTATTACACTGATAACTATAAGCCAAAATTAAACAAATGGTTTGATATTCTTGGTCTGCTTTGTATGTCATACAAGGGCTGTGTATTTATCCATAGATTGAATGTACTTGTTTTGTATTATTCTTTGTTTGTATTGAGACTAAGAATGGTGTTGTATCAGGAAAATGGCCTCTTTTGATTCATCATGATAAGACAACATGGCACCAGAACAAATTCAGATACTCGTAGTGAATACAACGTGACACAATTGCATGTCTACAAATAAGAATACGTTGTTACATAGTTCTGATATTGTGTGGGCGTTGGGACATTTCCAATATCCCGGATTTAAATTTTTTCAAAAGTTGGTTGAAGCAGGGTTCGCTCAAGGAAAACACACACTACCTATCACCTATGCTTGGATATGTTTGGATGACGTGACATTACTAGACAAATGGTCTAGTCACAGTTTGTCCAAATAAAATACATTTCGTTGAAGATTCCTGTTATGCACAATAACATTACGTCAATTATACATGAATTAATCATACAATCAAGACATACAACATTCTAGAACTAAATGCAATAAAGACACAAATCGTTATGGTATCCATGCCATAGAGCGCTGTTCCGTTGCTTTAATTTGTATTTAAGTGTAAAGATGGATAATCTTTCATTTTCATTTACATCAATATTCTTTTTTTTTACTAACAAATATATTATCATGAGGCGCAAATTCTAACCTGTCAAAGAGATACCATTGACTTATGTATCATCTTTTAAGAGTAGAAATCCAAAACGCTAACGATCGGACTATTATAGTTCCTTTCTTCTTACAGTTTATCAAATGTTTTATAACCCTCGTGACATACATAAGTGGACAACTCAGCTATTTCTGTAATGTCAATCAAGTTAGAAGGCATAGACTGCCTTTTTTTTTATCCGCATTCCATTCTTTGATATCATATCATTTCCATTTATATGTTCTATTATAATAACTTGAGAGATAGGAAAGAGAACGATTGTGTATATCTGTGCTAGGGGGATCGATTGTGTATATCTGTGCTAGGGGGATCGATTGTGTATATCTGTGTTAGGGGGATCGATTTAGTCTCTGTTTTTATGCTTTGGCGATTGGATTTTGGAACTGTTCCGATAGTGTGGTCTTTTCTAAAAAGTTGTTCATTCTATTGCAAATCTATCTAACGTGTCGGTTCCTACCTAGTATTCACCAACTAGAAAAAGTCAACAGCAGTTGCCCATTTTTCATTATCAATTAATTTTGAAATATGATCAGCTCCAGTGTTTTCTGTTATAGAAGTCAAAATTCAGAGCATATTCTTGCTGCAAAACCAAGCTATGCTCATGTTCTTAAAACAGAATTAATGATAAAAAATACTGATTTTGTTATTTTCATAGAAAGCCTATTGTTTAGCCGAGTGAGTGAGTTATTGCTGTTTAACGCAAATGAGCAAGTTTCACCTATATCATGGCGCAAACAAGTTATATTCGATAAGTTAATGATAATGTACACTTTGTACTAGACCAATACGTTTAGTATTTTTTAGCTTTAGGATTTGTTGTGCTAACTCCTTGGTACTCCTCGGTGTTATAGGGCGATGGACATTTTGTCCTGTAAATTCGCTGAAATGTCTTTCGCCGGTGTAATATTGTTAGGGAGAAGCAGCTTATACACATTTTATTGTCTTTGTTGACCAAACCTGTGCTCGAACGCTCGATCTACCGCACTCGATGCGAGCACACTAACCATTACACCACTGATGAGTAAAATGCAAAGTTGATATTTGTTCAATCGCAAAAAGGTGTTCAAAATAATATAAAAATATATTGCGTTCTGGAAAAACATTCTTGTTAATGATAATGTAGTTATTTCGGTACCTTGACAATTTTGTCAATAGCCTCGTTAATTTTTTTCATTTAGTTGTATTTTAATACCTTTATTAAGGTTTTGATGAATGACCTATAAATACTGAATTTCTGGGAGATGATGGTACTATTGTAGAGAAATTGATGACCCATAGCCTGGCATTTCACTGCACGATTTTAAACATGGCGTGATATTCAGACAGGAATCTACGTGTATGTCTCAGGAACTATATGTTGTTGGAAAGGTTAAACGTTAGACAAAATGACCACGTAGACTAAGCATTACATAAATTAAGAACATTCATTAGTGTTTTTACACCTTTAACTTTTTTTTTAAAAATAGCTTGTTTTCTTAGAATAATTTTCGCACCTTTTCTTCTTACTAAATGTCTATGTCTTATGATAAAATATAGCAGTGAACATGGTGTTAATGTAATTCTTTATTTGGATAATGCCCTAGAAAGTAGAGTGATATGTGGGTTTTGTTTCTCGTGAACAAAGGAGGTTAAATCAGTGTTTCAACCTGTTGAAGTTTTAGAATGGAACATGTTCACCAGATATTTTTATCTTAGAATTCCCCAAAAGCAGTTGTTTGGTGCTAAATAACTTTTCACAGATACATTTATTCTACATATATTTCAGAAAATTGGCTAAAGTTAAGCGTCAGTTTCTTTTTATTTCCAACTATGGCAATATAGCTAGCTAAAGGAGAACGAAACCAACTGATGATTTGGGGTTTTGCGGAATTTAGAACTAATAAAAAAAATGAAAATATGACTTTTTTAATGAAAATTTTACAAGGGCTGGTGTTAAAGCACGTTTATATCTTATTGATTTTAAATTTCCCGCTAAACCCAGGGGCTGCCATTTCTCACTTATCAGTGACGTAAATCCTTCTATTACGATTTACCTGTTCAGCTTAACTGCATCAAAACAATAATATCATTTTTGGAATTCCGTTATAATGGATAGAAATTGAGAAACCCTAAATCATCAGTTGGTTTCGTTCTCCTTTAAATGACTGGTCACACCATTCTCTATCCAGAGTTGTCGTTCCTGCTACGCTACACAACATCTCTGTCAACGCTCATTTTACAAGATTCTTGTAAAACTTAGAAACAGTAAAAAAAAATGTACTTAAAAATTGTTTTAATTATTGTAAATATCAATAAAGACGAAAATAAATCAATTCTCTCTTAAAAATGAGTTGATCCCCCACTTCTTGGAGAACTATTTTGCGGAGGTAAAAATTAAAAAGTTAAAAAAACGATCACAATTCATTTTTAAGAGAGAATTGATTTGAAATGAGTGATTTATGTTCATCTTTATTGATATTTACAATAATAAAAACAAATTTAAGTAGATTTGTTTTACTGTTTCTCAATTTTACAAAATTCTTGTGTAATGAGCGTTGACAGAGATGTTGTGTAGCGTAGCAGGAACGACAACTCTGGAGTTAGAATGTGGTCACACTTGTATTTAGAAGTTTCCTAATTGGTACATCGGATTAAAATTTTGGTTTAATAATGTCCTACTTAAAGTGGATTAATTTACTTAAGTAATCATTGCCCTGTTAGGTTACTGTAACGCCAGCAGTTAAGACAAATTTTGCGACATGTCCTAAGTTAGGACATGGTCGAGAACACGCAAAACCCCAAATCATCATATATATATATATCAAATTTTTGTTCTTCCCTCGATGGGATTTGAACTCACACCATTGATACACTGCAGACACCATTCACTTAGCCTTACGTCCAGCATCCTATATATATAAAAATATAAAATCGTCCAATTGCTGATTATGTATGTTATGATTTATTGATTTATAACCGTCTAAGCAAGTGACAACCATACAATATATCTCCCTCGCTGAATTTCAATGTTATCTGAAATACTATATTCATGTATACCGGTATTTATGTACGTCTGAAGATTTAATCCAACAGTATTAGAATTAGATTTGTCTTTTTTGCATCTCTCTCGACGGAATTTGAACTTATGCCATTGATACACTGCAGTGCCGATTTCATAGCCTTATGTCCATCGTTCTAGACCACTCGGCCACATAAATATATACCAATATTTTACATCATAGTGGGTTTAGTTTTTCTCATGTACATATCCCTTCCTTTTGAAAATGTGGACACGCTTTTTCGTTTTTTTTTAACTGTAACATCTATTATCTTTAACTCATCTGGTCCATATAAAAACATTGAGCTACATGTTGTTATCGGATATTCAATGCTATGGATATATATTTAGAAGGATGTAACCCCTATATTGAAGCCAAATTAATTACACTTTTCCCCTAAAATCACTGTCGTAAAATGCTCATAAAATAACCAAGCCAAATGCCATTTTTGGACTTCAGCCAAGCTCAAATTCATGATTCTGCACATGACCACTAACAATGGGAGACGGTTTTGAAAGCATAAGCTAAATGTTGTGAATGTATAACAAAGTTAACGATGAATAATCATCCTGTGTTAATTCAAGTATAGAAGAACGGAAGATTGATGACCAGCATATACATAGCGAAGCGAATAATCTTGTTCCCCTTTTTACACTAAATAAAGACAAACCGTCGACTCGCTATATTTTTCACATATTATCATCGTTACATAAAAGTCAATACAACCACATTGACTTTAACACAGTTCACTACAGATATCATATCAGCTGTTCACCAGTCATGGCGACAAGAACAACACCAACTAACAGACAGGAAGGATAACTCCTAAATGAGTGATTACTAAAATCGCCTATAGGAACGTTTCTCTACACAGCAGGATACGTGTAGTCAAGTAGTTGCAGAGATTTTTGTAAGGTAAGAATTCATATTTTATTGATATGAATGTCTGTCTTTGTAATCAGTATTCATGTTACCAGAAAGGTTGACGAAGCAAGGTATAAAACTTGAGAATGGGGAAAATTGTACACCGACCAAGAGCCGTTGTGTTGCTGCAATGGGCCCAAGGTGTATATGCAATCAGTGCCTATCACCACTAAAGTTGTGTGTCCCATTCCCTTTCTTGGCAATATGTACTCGATACAAATTAATGTAATAAAGTTTGTCGTTGACTTACGCATGTTCCTGATTTTGAATTGATCTTAATACAAATATATGTGAGCATTAAACTAGATGGACATGATACTAAGCAGTATACGGTTTTATGACATGATACTAAGCAGTATACGGTTTTATGACATGATACTAAGCAGTCTACGGTTTTATGACATGATACTAAGCAGTATACGGTTTTATGACATGCTACTAAGCAGTCTACGGTTTTATGACATGATACTAAGCAGTATACGGTTTTATGACATGATACTAAGCAGTCTACGGTTTTATGACATGATACTAAGCAGTCTACGGTTTTATGACATGATACTAAGCAGTATACGGTTTTATGACATGATACTAAGCAGTCTACGGTTTTATGACATGATACTAAGCAGTATACGGTTTTATGACATGCTACTAAGCAGTGTATGGTTTTATGACATGTATCTAAGCAGTATACGATTTTATGACATGATACTAAGCAATATACGGTTTTATGACATGATACTAAGCACTGTATGGTTTTATGACATGATACTAAGCAGTATATGGTTTTATGACATGATACTAAGCAGTATACAGTTTTATGACATGATACTAAGCAGTATGCGGTTTTATGACATGATCCTAAGCAGTATACGGTTTTATGACATGATACTAAGCAGTATATGATTTTATGACATGATACTAAGCAGTCTACGGTTTTATGACATGATACTAAGCAGTATACGGTTTTATGACATAGTACTAAGCAGTATATGGTTTTATGACATGATACTAAGCAGTATACGGTTTTATGACATGACACTAAGCAGTATACGGTTTTATGACAGGATACTAAGCAGTATACGGTTTTATGAACAATTTTGATTTAATTTAACTGTATTTCTAGCATAAATAGTTGAAAGCTAAAACTTTCATTATTATGTTTATTTCATCTGAATTGAATGCTACATTCATTTCCGTTTATGTAAATAATCTCATTATAAAAATTAAGTTCAGAATGTTTTGTAAACAAAATTACATTTGAAGCAAAATTATAGTCTGTATGTGGCAATATACAGTTATTTACTGGGACAACAGTTGATTTGCTTGACCCGGAGATCACACTGTTACCCGAAGCCAAAAGAGGGAGGGATGAAACAGTTCATTCTGAGGGTCAAACAAATATCCGAGACACCAGTCTATAACTGCTTTGTTATTATTAGGTCTTATAATCTTGTATTACTAACAAACAAATAGTGTGGGCGGTTTCTATTTACAATTTATAATATACTAGTATTATCTTGGAGTTATATTTAGTAAAACTCATCATGCGAACACACCGTGTCCAATGCCACATTCGGGGACGAAGATGAACATAGTCCGGGGACAGAGATCCGAAGCGGCGAAAACGAGGTTAGTTGGTATAATTTTGCAAATTTCTTGAGTTCTATAATTAGGTAAGTGTAAAATTATACCCAGCGGAACACTCTGATCATCCACGAAGATATTGAACCCATTTTGCATGCGCAAGTTGTCTTGGAAATAGTAAAGCACTCAAACACAATGTGGGGACGGTCCTCAAAATCGGAATTCACCGGTGTTTTCTGTACGATTACGCCTTACATGTAGCATTACACAGTGGTCACTGTTGTCATATAGTGTTTCCAAAACGGGAGCTATAATGATTTATAGTCATTACGACAGTATAACGTGCCAATAATCTTTTTCGCACAAAACTACGATGTGACGTATGGGGACAGAGAAGTCCATGTAGCCAGGGGACAGTGATCAGCTTTGCAAAAACTGTTTATTGCAGCTGTTCTACCCTTTTAGCGTTCTCAATTGTTTACATTTAGTATTTAAGCTACATCCTGTTATGTGTATTCCCTTTCCAACACGGTAAGACACACCTGGGAGTAATAGAATAATGTGTTTATTAGTCCCAGGACACACTGAGCATTTGTGTTGTTTCGTTTATGACAACAACTTATATCACCGTAAAGATATCATGTTGTCTTCCATTTACATCGTTTTGATAGGGTGGAGTTGGGTTCGTTTTGCCATGGAGTAAGATAAGACACTGGCTCATACTTACATTTGACGTCAAATATGAAGTCCGCAATATCGATTCTGATTAAAGTCGCGTATGATACTAGATCCTTTTGAAAAACTAAATTAGAGACTGAACACTGTTGCATACCTGATTTCAAACGCAAGTAATAGGCAATGACTGAACTACCCCCGTGGCTCAACTCCACCCTCAAAGGACTTTTTTTTTGTGTATATAGTTTTGTCTTTTTTCCCTGTCATTGGATGTATATAGTTTTACAGTGAATTATATTCATTTTAACGTGTAAATATGTAAGAAAATATCAACTGTTATCAGAGACTACGATTTCGACTGCAAGGAAAGAAACCAGAGGCTCTCAAGAGCCTGAATCGTTCACCTGATTATAAAAAGAACCAATTGGTCCTATGTAAAAACTATGTCCTGCAGTGGTAGTCATCTTGGAATTCCGATCAACATAAAAAACACAAAGTTTGTAAAGGACCTTCCAATGATTGATGCACAGCTTAGGTTCAATCAGTGCAATAGCTTCAGAGAAGAAAATATTTCTGTATTTTCCCATATGGTCGGTCCTGTGTTAATACTATGACATGTGGTGGTAGCCATCTTGGATTTCGGATCGGCATAAAAAACTGTTTAGAGGACCTTCAAATGATCGTTCTTGGGCAGTTTGGTTTCAATTGTCCAAGTGGTTTCAGAGAAGAAGCGTTTTGAAACATTTTTCCCAGAGGGTCCAATGTTAAAGTAAGTCCTGCTGTAGCCGCCATTTTGAATTTCATATATATCGGAACAAAAAACGTAAAGTTTGAAGAGGACCATCCAATGAATATTCATGTACAGTTTGGCTTTAATCATATTTGTAGTTTCTGAGAAGAAGGCATTTGAACATTTTCCCATAGGGTCCAATGTTAATCTATGTCCTGCGGTGGCGGTCATCTTGGATTTCCGATCGGCATAGAAAACAGAAATTTTGTAGAGGACCTTCCAATGATCATTCATTTACAGTTTGGGTTCAGTCAGTTCATTAATTTCAGAGAAGAAGATCTTTTAAATTTCAGCCAATCAGAGCATATTATTGGCTCTGGCAGCCATGTTGAATATTCGAATGGAACGGAAAACAGAAACGTTGTAGAGGACCATCCAAGGAACATTCCTGCTAAGTTTGGTTCCAATTAGCCCAGTGGTTTCGGAGAAGAAGCTTGAAATGTGAAAAGTTTACAGACGACAGACGCCAAGTGATGGCAATAGTTCACACGGACTTGGTCCAAGCGAACTAAAAAGGTGAGCCGTAAAATAACATTCGGAAGCATTGCGGAACAATGTTCAATTTCGATTAATCTACCTGAAAGATGAATCTATACAGAAGTCCATAGGGTATGTAGATCTGTAATCCCTTAGATAAATATGTCTTTTGAACAGTTTTCTTTCCAAAGGAAACACCTGCTGATGAAGAGCTGTACAACAACAACAAAAAACGATGAAGCAGTCAGAAACGATATGTAATTCCCTCGCTCTGAAAATGTAGTTTAATTTACTATCAGCTGCTTTACTCGTAGAGACGCATCTGCTGACCAAACATCAACGATGTACTACATTTAGTATCCTACCTCTGGATCATAACGCAAAACTTAACCAGAGTCAGTAATGCTGAAAATATAGGTCAATCTGACCCAACTATCAGCTGCAGCTGTATCACTCCCAAAAATGCATCTACTTACCAAATATCATTGACGTATGACATGTAGTATCCTAGCTCTGGACCTTAATACAAAACTAAGCACAAACCTTAAAGCTTTGATCACTGTCCCCTGGCTACACGGTCTTTTCTGTCCCCCTACGTCACATCGTAATTTTGTGCGAAAAAGATTATTGACACGTTATGCTGCCGTAATGACTATAAATCATTATTGCCCCCGTTTTGGACACACTATATGACAACAGTGACCACTGTGTAGTGCTGCATGTAAGGCGTAATCGTACAGAAAACACCGGTGTATTCCGATTTTGAGGACCGTCACAACATTGTGTTTGAGTGTTTTACTATTTCCAGGACAACTTGCGCATGCAAAATAGGTTCAATATCTTCGTGGATGATCAGAGTGTTCCGCTGGGTATAATTTTACACTTACCTAATTACAGAACTCAAGAAATTTGCAAAATTATACCAACTAACCTCGTTTTCGCCGCTTCGGATCTCTGTCCCCGAACTATGTTCATCTTCGTCCCCGAATGTGACATTGGACACGGTTGAACACACTTGTCTAAATCCTTATAATCAATCAATGCATTTGGCTGTATCAATATCATGAAAAAATAAACCCATGTAATTAAAAAAAGAAAATGTAAACAGTGATGGTCAACAATTCCACCAATAGTAGCAAAACGAACAATCACCTCTCACCTGAATTCATTGAACATAGAAAAGACCAGGACACATGACCATGGAAATCTATGTCCTGGCGTGGACCAGTCACACATATGTAGTGGGTTGTTAACCGGTTAATGTGATCCCAACCCTACCCTCTTGATAACTGAATCTGCAACGGCAATACATATATAAACAAACGATACACAACCTGCACAAATTAGCTTCCACAAAATGGAATGACATCATAAACATGTACAGTACAATAGCAGGGTCAATGAATGCTCATAGTTAACTGACTACTAGCTAGGAAGGTGGAATCTGTTGAAGAACAATACTCAACAGGACAAAACATTTATAACTGATACTCATAAAATCTAAAGAAACTAATGACCAGAATAAATGGATCATATATTTGTTGCAGTCAAATACTTGATAGTGCAGATATATACGCAATACTCCAATGGACTTCCATGTGCAGACTGCTCATTGGTATTGTCAAACGACCGAAAAGCCTGAGAAAATATCTGAGAGATTAAAGCATAAGATGACAAAACCATATCATTCTAGATTAGGCCAAGCATGGCTCTTCGAGATCCTTAAAAAAACGATTTGACATTTCAAAGATTAACTATTTAGAAATTAATAACAATATAAAAAACGATTTGACATTTCAAAGAATAACTATTTAGAAGTTAATAACAATATAAAAATTATTTCGTGACAATAAAACGCCTCTTTATCCTCGTGCATTTTCAAAGCCATGTGTTCTAAAACACATTGCCGAGAAGTCAAAGTATTTTTGATACAACATAAATTGTTCATGGAAACAGTTGTGCTGTCTGATCCGATATTCATATGAAAACGATGTTCCTTGTGTGTTTACTCCCAGTTGTTTTGTATGGGGCGTGTTTCATTTATATAATTATGTTATTCGTATTTATTTGCATATTATACATAATGCAATTATGTCCAACACGGTCCCAATTCCAGATTATGTTGGACGATTGAGACTTATGGAGTATCTGTGTCACAAATGACCACAGACATGTTCCGGTCCTTTCCTCATCCATGAATTATCACCGGGTTTGTAACAAGAGCAAGATGGCGGATGCCTTAGAAGAGCAGGAGCTGATTGTCCTTCACAGAACACGTGAGTTAACCCCCAGTATTTAGGAGCTACTTGTCCTTCACAGAACACGTGAGTTAACCCCCAGTATTTAGGAGCTACTTGTCCTTCACAGAACACGTGAGTTAACCCCCAGTATTTAGGAGCTACTTGTCCTTCACAGAACACGTGAGTTAACCCCCAGTATTTAATAGGTATCGTGTTGCTAAAACTTTGATTTTTTGTGTAATGTTTTGTAGATCGTTGTTTGTCCATTTGTCCTTTTTCTTTTGGTCATTGTGTTGCCAATCCTTCGATTTACGGCTTCTGATTATCCCTTTAGTATATTCAAACTTGTGTTACTCAATATTTAGTTGTGGTTGAGGCTTTGTTGCTTGCTTGCTTGTTTGTTTTTGTTTTTGTGCTTTATGGTATGGACCAATGTTTTTTTTTTTTTTTTTTCGTTTTGCCATATTGTCTGTGATTCGATTTAGGGTTTCTGATTACGCCGTTGGTATTCCTCAAACTTTCTTGAAATTGATATCTGTTTAAAAATACAACATGTTCTAAGAATTTCAACAACCGGTTAAAATTTATTTATTTAATTACTTGCATCCCATGCCTCTTGTGTGCATCCCAATTGTTAGTATTTCTAGCACAATCTTACGAGGTAGCTTTAAACAAGATGAAGCTCTTGGCTTGTGTACCGCACTAAGGTTATTCTATGCTGGTAGTCTTGTATTGCGTGCTAGTTACGGAAATATCGTGTCTCAGCTGAATTGTATAGAAGACAAAACCACAGATATTTATTACATTTCGTGTTCATCCAGCTATTTATTGTTGTATTGTATTCGGATAGTTTTTTTTTATAATGCTGATTAACCTGGATATTATATATTTCACTTTTATTGATAAATTAACAATTGTCTGCCTTGCAAAGATAGATTATGAAAGGATAAATATATATATGTTGATTAAATATGTAATTTTTTATAACCTTTGACGTGTTTTCCTACATATAAATTGTTCCCAATGTAGCTGGAGCAGTTTAATAATATTACAATTATCCGAGGCGGCGCTTAATGTCTATATTGCGCATTCAGCTAGGAGCATAATTGCGTCATAATTATCACACGCGAAAAAGAGGAGACAGATTATGACTTTAATCTGTACAACTAAATAAGGTTATAAGTGTTCTCATAGGAATTAGCTCTAACTCTCCATCATGAATAACAAAGCTAGTTTTCCAAATTATCCTACGCATTTTAATAAAGGGTCGAGGTACTCCGAGTGAAGGGTAGTGTCGTTGTAAGGTAGTCAACACCTACTGGAATCATAATAATTGATCCTATGACAGGTCTAGAATTTATTACTTAGCTTTGTTCATTTTTTATCTTTATTTAATTCTTATTGATGGTATATAAGTACAAGTGCTCTCATACAGAACTGAGAACGTATAAAGAGGTTGTAGTAAAAATCAGAATGATAATAATAAAACGAATAACAGGGCTTAACATTGAAAATCAACATATTTTGAAGGGAGAGACAAATACAAAGTCATCGGTTACTGATGTAAGTCGATATTTATTTATTTATTTATTTATTTATTTATTTATTTATTTATTACTTATCAATGACTCAAATATTCCACGTGCAAAATTTGTGTTGCAATATATTTCTTCTTTTCGAAATATTAGTACTACTTTAGAGTTAACAGGAAAGAATGTCACTAAATGAAAACAGAAAAAAATGCATTTGACACAATGGCAATAATTTTAAGTTGAAGGAAAACATTCAGAATGTTATTGTGACTTAGTTAACATGTGCTATTGAAATGAGCAATGAATATATCTTATTTATAATCACAATTACAGTGCATCATATGGAATAATGAATTGGACATAATTTCAAATAATGTTCTCTAAATATCCTTTTACAATTTATACATCGTCTTAGTGAGTTGTAAATTGTAGCTAGTCTTATCCCTTCTCAAATAATTCATTATCACAAATACGGATATCACCGTCTTCTATCTACAGTTTATCAACTACAACACGAGCACAACCCTTTTCGACATCTCGATGGATAGCGCTTTTGGTCAAAATTCAAAAAACCGTAAGTCGCAAACATCCATGCTCTTTGATATTTTAAACATGTCACCTTGAAATAGTAAACGTTAAACGTGGTTATGCTAATTTTAACACACGTCGTATTTATGCTATGTCGAGTGAGTGGGTTTGTCACATTCCTTAGAGAAGTATTACAAATCGAATATTTGATGAAAAACCTACTTGGCCAAACTTAAGAACAAGTAATAAGCTGGAGACGTTATGTTTTCACCTCTTCTAAACATGTGACTTTCAAAAATGTCAGAGTTGAAATCAATGTTGGCTGATACAATTGCCTTTGCACTGGTTATGTAATTAAATCTGAAATTGCAATAGTTCAGAAAATATGAAACATAGAAAATAACATGAAACCTAACCTTAGTTATGTTTTCATCTAAAGAGTTCGAAGATTGCATAAATGTGGAATAGAATAAAATCGTATCTGCTCAAGGTAAAGTACTCTTTAAAACTTTAACTGTTATTACTATTCTTCAGTTTGAAAATACAAAATGTACCAAAGGAGTAGTATGAAGTCGTATATAGAAATACAGACAATATGATATGAAAAAGACAAACAATGATCTATAAAATACTACATAGAAAACTAAAGCTTAAGCAACATGAACTCCACAAAAAACATGTGTGAACTCAGGTGCTCTGGAAGGGTAAGCAGTTGCTGCTCCACTAGATGCACCCGTCGTCAATTTCAATACGTATATTTTCGAAATCGCTGTCCGCATATCCCCGTTGAACATATAGGATTTAGATAATATGATTTCATGTAAGACATTAGCAGTACATTTGCATATCATTAAATGCATTTGAAAATTCGTTACATTACCCAGAATACACTGTTACACTATCAGGAAATCGCATGTAACTACAAAATGTAGATGCAATCGGCATAAAAGAAAATTTCCAATGAGCTTCTTCATAAAAAATAATCATTTCAGAATACCTACCTCAGTATTATTACGTGATGATTTCCGTATTGGCCTATTTATTAATCCGGGGGTAGCTGTATTGGCCCTGAGGCCTTGAGGCAATACAGCTGCCCGAGGACTAATAACTAGACTAATGATATATTCATTAATTAAACATAAAATGTTATCTTATAATGGGTATTTATAAAATTGATATATTTATTAATTAACCATAAAATATTATCTTATAATGGCTGGGACAATAGTCCCAGATAATGGGTATTGACTTGCGACTGTTCGGTAGTTTTCTCCGGGTTTCTTCCACCAATGAAACTGACTGCCACGATATAACTGAAATATTGTTGAAAGTGGCGTTAAACACCATAAACTAAACCTAACCCTAACTCATATATATTTGTATGTTTAAGTGAGCATTATGGATGATTTAAGGTATTATCGATTAGTATATACAAAAATGTACAATATACTGTATTAAGGTGCAGTTAATTAGTCGACTCTTTTTTTCTAATCATTCTTTTCTTCTAATAATAGGATTTATTTTTTATATTAGTCCCCATTTAATCAGTCACAACTATAATTGTACTATTTCAGGAGATGGAGTTATTTTGGTAATATATTCAATCATAAACAGTATATTTAACTATTTACACTTACGGACTAAAAAAAGCGACTGATTTCGTTACATGTTAAATATATTTGTCAACATTCGCATTTCCTGCGGTAAATTAATTATAGAGGATAATTGATAAGAAAATATGCATCAACCAAAATAACAAATGCTATTTTGATTAAAAAGGAAGAGGATACCAAGGCGTGATCAAACTTTATAATACATCAATATGGAGGCAAATACGTGGACAAAAACTATAAAAAAATAAATAAATAAATAAATAAATAAAGTTAGACAAACAATTTCCAATATAAACAGACAAGAAAAACTCTATATATATGACATATATTTGAGAGGCTGAAGGAGTATATTATAACCCGGTGAGAGGCTGAAGGAGTATATTATAACCCGGTGAGAGGCTGAAGGAGTATATTATAACCCGGTGAGAGGCTGAATGAGTATATTATAACCCGGTGAGAGGCTGAAGGAGTATATTATAACCCGATGAGAGGCTGAAGGAGTATATTATAACCCGGTGAGAGGCTGAAGGAGTATATTATAACCCGGTGAGAGGCTGAAGGAGTATATTATAACCCGGTGAGAGGCTGAAGGAGTATATTATAACCCGATGAGAGGCTGAAGGAGTATATTATAACCCGGTGAGAGGCTGAAGGAGTATATTATAACCCGGTAATTCGTTGTCAATCGAGGCAAAGCAGAGGTTGACAATGTATTTCAAGAAGTTACAATATCTCCGTCACCCTCTCAAATATATGCTATTTGTTTTATTGTATTTAATGCATAATGTCCCCATCAAAATCAAGTGCTCGAGAATGGTAAGCAGTTTCTTCTCCATTTACCATGTTGTTTTTTTTCAGTGAATGGGCTCATTCAGTCAATTAAATCTAATAAACGATGCAAATGGCACTTCCGGAAATATATTACAACAGTGCTAATAGATCCTACGTCATCTGTGCGACAGACATTGCGTAGCGGTCAACAAATTCATGATTACGGTCGTAAAAAACTGCCATGAAACCATGTAAGCAGTTTGCTCGATAGCGCATATGTAGCTTCTGCTGGAATATTACTACAAATGAATGGGATGTTTACAATTGAAAAGTTGGACCTCAATCAGTCTTAGTCGCTCATTTTCAGGTTAACGCCAATAAAAACACATCTGGAATAAGAAAAGCTTGAAAATACCAAAGGAGTAGTCATAAGCTGTAAATAAAAACAATACAATGACCAACAGAAAAAAGGACAAATAAACAAATAATGATCTACAAAACACTACATGGACAACTAAAGCTAAAGCAACACGAGCCCTACTAAAAACCGGGTGTGAACTCGTGTCCTCAGGAAGTGTAAGCACTTCCTGCTCCACTAGTGGTACCCGTCGTGTTACTTTCGAATAACCTTCATTATGTTCATTCATAGTCAAAAGACTAGAATACTAGACGATCAAGTTAGGAATCGGACATTCGAGTTTCGTAGTATATACTCGATTTCAAAATCATTGCAGTAGGTGCGATCCATAAAATCACTCCGTGGCATTTTTTGTCAGACTGATTTTCCAATTTTATTTGATTATTTTCGGAGTATTATTATTTATTACTATGCATGTTATTCCCGATGAATTAAATAATATCTCCCGTAGTTAATATACGATTGCAGAAAATAATCATATTAGAAAGAGTAGTAGTATTCGAGTAAAAAAAGACGACAACAACAAAACAATAGTACAAACAAAAAGGTAGAACGAACCAAGCAAAAACTAAAGGCTTGGAAAACACAAACAAAAAGGTAGAACGAACCAAGAAAAAACTAAAGGCTTGGAAAACACAAACAAAAAGGTAGAACGAACCAAGCAAAAACTAAAGGCTTGGAAAACACAAACAAAAAGGTA
>MJUT01055829.1:118337-132504 GCA_002080005.1 Gigantidas platifrons | reverse complement strand
AACGAACCAAGCAAAAACTAAAGGCTTGGAAAACACAAACAAAAAGGTAGAACGAACCAAGCAAAAACGAAAGGCTTGGAAAACACAAACAAAAAGGTAGAATGAACCAAGCAAAAACTAAAGGCTTGGAAAACACAAACAAAAAGGTATAACGAACCAAGCAAAAACTACAGGCTTGGAAAACACAAACAAAAAGGTAGAACGAACCAAGCAAAAACTAAAGGCTTGGAAAACACAAACAAAAAGGTATAACGAACCAAGTAAAAACTAAAGGCTTGGAAAACACAAACAAAAAGGTATAACGAACCAAGCAAAAACTAAAGGCTTGGAAAACACAAACAAAAAGATAGAACGAACAAAGCAAAAACTAAAGGCTTGGAAAACACAAACAAAAAGGTATAACGAACCTAGCAAAAACACAAACAAAAAGGTTACAAGGAACAAACAAAACTTTAAAGGCTCGGAAAACACAAACAAAAAGTTAACAAGGAACAAACAAAACTATAAAGGCTCGGAAAACACAAACAAAAAAGTAACAAGGAACATACAAAACTATAAAGGCTCGGAAAACACGAACAAAAAGGTAACAAGGAACATACAAAACCATTAAGGCTCAGAAAACACAAACAAAAAGGTAACAAGGAACATACAAAACTATAAAGGCTCGGAAAACACGAACAAAAAGGTAACAAGGAACAAACAAAGCAATAAAGGCTTGGAAAACACAAACAAAAAGGTATAACGAACCAAGCAAAAACTAAAGGCTTGGAAAACACAAACAAAAAGGTAGAACGAACCAAGCAAAAACTAAAGGCTTGGAAAACACAAACAAAAAGATAGAACGAACCAAGCAAAAACTAAAGGCTTGGAAAACACAAACAAAAAGGTATAACGAACCTAGCAAAAACTAAAGGCTTGGAAAACACAAACAAAAAGGTAGAACGAACCAAGCAAAAACTAAAGGCTTGGAAAACACAAACAAAAAGGTATAACGAACCAAGCAAAAACGAAAGGCTTGGAAAACATAAAAAAAAAGGTAGAACGAACCAAACAAAACCTAAAGGCTCGGAATACACAAACAAAAAGGTAACAAGGAACAAACAAAACTATAAAGGCTCGGAAAACACAAACAAAAAGGTAACAAGGAACAAACAAAACTATAAAGGCTCGGAAAACACAAACAAAAAGGTAACAAGGAACATACAAAACTATAAAGGCTCGGAAAACACAAACAAAAAGGTAACAAGGAACATACAAAACCATAAAGGCTCGGAAAACACAAACAAAAAGGTAACAAGGAACATACAAAACCATAAAGGCTTGGAAAACACAAACAAAAAGGAAACAAGGAACAAACAAAACCATAAAGGCTCGGAAAACACAAACAAAAAAGTAACAAGGAACATACAAAACTATAAAGGCTCGGAAAACACAAACAAAAAGGTAACAAGGAACAAACAAAACCATAAAGGCTCGGAAAACACAAACAAAAAGGTAACAAGGAACATACAAAACTATAAAGGCTCGGAAAACACAAACAAAAAGATAACAAGGAACATACAAAACTATAAAGGCACGGAAAACACAAACAAAAAGGTAACAAGGAACATACAAAACCATAAAGGCACGGAAAACACAAACAAAAAGGAAACAAGGAACAAACAAAACCATAAAGGCTCGGAAAACACAAACAAAAAAGGAACAAGGAACATACAAAACTATAAAGTCTCGGAAAACATAAACAAAAAGGTAAGAAGGAACAAACAAAACCATATAGGCTCGGAAACACAAACAAAAAGGTAACAAGGAACAATCAAAACCATAAAGGCTCGGAAAACACAAACAAAAAGGTAACAAGGAACATATAAAACCATAAAGGCTCGAAAAACACAAACAAAAAGGTAACAAGGAACATACAAAACTATAAAGGCTCGGAAACACAAACAAAAAGGTAACAAGGAACAAACAAAAGTATAAAGGCTTGGAAAACACAAACAAAAAGGTAACAAGGAAAATACAAAACTATAAAGGCTCGACGCACAAACAAAAAGGTAACAAGGAACAAACAAATCTATAAAGGCTCGGAAAACACAAACAAAAAGATAACAAGGAACATACAAAACTATAAAGGCTCGGAAAACACGAACAAAAAGGTAACAAGGAACAAACAAAACAATAAAGGTTCGGAAAACACAAACAAAAAGGTAACAAGGAACAAACAAAACTATAAAGGCTCGGAAAACTCAAACAAAAAGATAACAAGGAACATGCAAAACTATAAAGACTTGGAAAACACAAACAAAAAGGTAACAAGGAACAAACAAAACTATAAAGGCTCGGAAAACACAAACAAAAAATGTAACAATGAACATACAAAACTATAAAGGCTCGGAAACACAAACAAAAAGGTAACAAGGAACATACAAAACTATAAAGACTCGGAAAACACAAACAAAAAGGTAACAAGGAACATACAAAACCATAAAGGCTTTTAAAACACAAACAAAAAGGAAACAAGGAACAAACAAAACCATAAAGGATCGGAAAACACAAACAAAAAGGTAACAAGGAACATACAAAACCATAAAGGCTTGGAAAACACAAACAAAAAGATAACAAGGAACAAACAAAACCATAAAGGCTCGGAAAACACAAGGAAAAAAGTAACAAGGAACATGCAAAACTATAAAGGCTCAGAAAACACAAACAAAAAGGAAACAAGGAACATACAAAACCATAAAGGCTCGGAAAACACAAACAAAAAGGTAACAAGGAACAAACAAAACCATAAAGGCTTGGAAAACACAAACTAAAAGGTAACAAGGAACAAACAAAACCATAAAGGCTCGGAAAACACAAACAGAAAGGTAACAAGGAACATGCAATACTATAAAGGCTTGGAAAACACAAAGCAAAAAAGTAACAAGGAACATACAAAACTATAAAGGCTTGGAAAACACAAACAAAAAGGTAACAAGGAATAAACAAAACCATAAAGGCTCGGAAAACACAAAACAAAAAAGTAACAAGGAACATACAAAACTATAAATGCTCGGAAAACACAAACAAAAAGGAAACAAGGAACAAACAAAACTATAAAGGCTCGGAAAACACAAACAAAAAGATAACAAGGAACATACAAATCTATAAAGGCTCGGAAAACACAAACAAAAAGGTAACAAGGAACAAACAAAACCATAAAGGCTCGGAAAATACAAAACAAAAAGGTAACAAGGAACATACAAAACCATAAAGGCTTGGAAAACACAAACAAAAAAGTAGCAAGGAGCATACAAAACCATAAAGGCTCGGAAAACACAAACAAAAAGGAAACAAGGAACAAACAAAACCATAAAGGCACGGAAAACACAAACAAAAAGGTAACAAGGAACATACAAAACCATAAAGGCTCGGAAAACACAAACAAAAAGGTAACAAGGAACATACAAAACCATAAAGGCTTGGAAAACACAAAAGAAAAAGGTAACAAGGAACATACAAAACTATAAAGGATTGGAAAAAAAAAACAGAAAACATAAAGGCTGGGAAAACAAAAAGCAAAAAACATAAAGGTTGGGAAAACAAAAAACATAAAGGTTGGGAAAACAAACAAAAAACAAAAAATATTAAAGGCTCGGAAAACACAAGCAAAATATAAATGCTCGGAAAACACCAAAAAATATCAAAGGCTCGGAAAACGTAAGCAAAAAAAAATAATGGCTCGGAAAGCACAAACAAAAAAAATAAAGGCTCGAAAAACACAAACAATAAGACAAAAATATTGTGTTATTTAATATATATTTATTTCACAAATATTTGACAAACATATCTACATAACTGAACGCTGTATTCAACTATTCACCTTACAGTTATCTCCTCATCTATTGACACCTGATATGCTTTAATTTATACCACGTTTTCTTATCAAGAGTTGCCTTTGAAAATTGATTGAAACCTGCAGGATTCAAATATGCTAAGAAGTCTATCTAAAGTGTATTGTTTCCTGGATAACTGACATCATGTATCCTACAATTTCATATCGCGTATTTGTTTTTCATTTCCTTTCAACAAGAACAATATTCAGCCCTTGTTATCGTTGATGTTCACAGTGGTGTTTACTCTCAAATGTCCATTTTTTTAAGTACGCCATACCACACATCGTCGTTAACCCAAGTCTCATCACATGCGAGGGGAGAGTAATCGGAGATTTATCAGCAGTGAGCCACCGAAGATGCCCACCATGCGATGAATTCGTATTATTGTACAAAATGTACCAGATATAAGTCATTGGACTAAACATATCCAAAATAAATGTTTGAATTATTTCGATAAATCCAAATAATTGCATAAAAACTATGAAAACAAGCATTATTTATTTCTCTAAGCCATTGGTATTTGACAGAATAATGGTTAGTTGTTCGATACTTAGTATGCCGCATTAGAGAGGTGTTAGAGGTTACTGAATAGTCATTATCATAACTGATATTTTATATTTCACAACAGACCATGTTGGATATGAAGATGATATACATGTATATTGTACCACTATACTCTGTTTAGTAATCAGAGTGGTGTGTATGGTAAGTCTGTATTCTTCTTGATCTCCGATATTATATATTTCACAATTACACAATTCATTTGGAAGTGAAGTTCATATATACTTTACCTCAACCCATTTGGAAGTATAGCAGGTTTATAATGAATCGTAACCCATTTCGGTTTGTTTTATTTCTATACCCTACCACCAGGTTCATTAAAGCCTCGACATACTATCATATGCCTGTCTATAAGCACTTTTGTTAGTACTACTTTAAGAATAATATTGCAATTGCAATTGAAAGATTTTCAAATAATCAATGAATAACCTTAATTTAAAAATGATCAATGTCTGCATACTCTCCGTAGAATAATAGAACCCCCTCCAAAAAAAAAAGCGAAAACAAAAAACAAAAACAAACCAAAAAAACCCAAAGAACGTGTCCAGCTTACCATATTATAGCCTGACACCCCCTCGAGAGGACTCCGTAGGAACGCTGAGGATCTCTGTAGGTTTTAACCCTGAAAACCTTCACCATTACCCAGTTTTATTTAAGCGAAATACATGTTCTAGTATATATAAATTATTATTTTTCAAACGATGCAATAAATATAGATAAGTTGTAATGAAATAAAGATTAGCATAGATGACAGTTTTCTGGAATAACCTTCATCAAGTATTATCATATTCAAATGTTTGGAAAGCCAAACTATGCGAAAAGATCTTTGAAAGCGTTCATTTTAAGTGTTCTTAATTATATTGGTTTTGGGACACCGACTCTGCTGTTGTAGTGTAGTTGAATTTGACTTGAGAATATATTTGTTATTGCTAAGGTAATAAATTGTGCATATGCTATAACAAAATGATTATAATCCCTCTTCCTGTTGTAAACTCAAGGTTTTGGTGATCATTATTTCACCGATAGCATATTTTGCGCCATCTCCATTTCAGGAATAGCATATTTTGGGCCATCTCCATTTCAGGAATAGCATATTTTGCGCCATCATCATTTCATGAATAGCATATTTTGCGCCATCTCCATTTCAGGAATAGCATATTTTGAGCCATCTCCATTTCAGGAATAGCATATTTTGCGCCATCATCATTTCAGGAATAGCAAATGTTGTGCCATCATCATTTCAGGGATAGCATATTCTGTATCATCATTTATTTCAGGAATAGCATAGTTTGTGTCATTATTATTTCTACTTTAGAACTGAAGTCATATAGAAGGGGTAGTTTTGTTTGTGTCATTATTATTTCTACTTTAGAACTGAAGTCATATAGAAGGGGTAGTTTTGTTTGTGTCATTATTATTTCTACTTTAGAACTGAAGTCATATAGAAGGGGTAGTTTTGTTTGTGTTATTATCATGTCTACTTTAGAACTGAAGTCATATAGAAGGGGTAGTTTTGTTTGTGTTATTATTATTTCTACTTTAGAACTGAAGTCATATAGAAGGGGTAGTTTTGTTAGTGTCATTATTATTTCTACTTTAGAACTGAAGTCATATAGAAGGGGTAGTTTTGTTTGTGTCATTATAATTTCTACTTTAGAACTGAAGTCATATAGAAGGGGTAGTTTTGTTTGTGTTATTATCATGTCTACTTTAGAACTGAAGTCATATAGAAGGGGTAGTTTTGTTTGTGTCATTATTATTTCTACTTAAGAACTGAAGTCATATAGAAGGGGTAGTGTGTCATGATTGTTAGACAGAATAATGTAGTAGTCGCTATCTAATTCTGATCGTTTTAAGACAGCACATTTGTTAAGTTTGATAATGAAGAATGGTCAAATAGAGTGTCTGCCTCATAAAGTTATTAATGTCTTTAAAAAATATACCCCATTTTCGTTTGATTGAACAATTTCTTAATTAACCCTAATCGTATAAAGCATATGATATTGATTTATTGTTCTCATAGCTGGCTGAAAATGGTACAGGCATATCAACGGTATTAATTTTCATGACTAAAGGATTTAGTTCTTTATAACAGATATGGGAATTTGAGAATGTCAAATTGACACCGTGATCATGTTCATCCTTTATACAGATTTGGGATAATGACTTCTGTTTCATTCTTATTATATTCCAATATTTTCTTTTTATTTAAATAAGTACCACTGAAATGATTGTCACGTTGTTCTTTGAATATGTAAACCATCGATGTCGTCTGTATTATTTCTTACTCCTAACATTTATTGTCTATTTTGTTACATATATATAATGGCGTTTGAGATCCAAATGACAAGAGGGTTTTGAATCCAATTAATCGGTTTTCCCCGCAAAAGTTGTGTGCCTGTTTCAAGAAAGGTTCTGCTCGGACAACTCCATATGTCGTAGTTTATTTATGTTTACTGATTTGAGGTTCTTGATACCATGTAACTTGGTTTTTAAATAAGTGAAACATCTGAGGTGGTGAAGAGTGGTTGTTGGTTTTACTGGTATTGGCGGAATTATTGACAATCACTGTTTAAACTTTTCTTTAATCTTTTTTTTTCCCTTTTTTTTTCTATAATTTTGACAATCAATATTGTACATGGGCATTCATTTATATTGTCCCAATCTGTTTGTTTTATCTTAAATGAATTCTAATTTCATTATAAATCTCCAGTTTATGTTTTTTTCCTGAGTAAGCTTTGTTTCAGACATTGTATATGCTTGATTTAATTGATGGATTATAAGATCTAGGTTCCCAAGTTCTGGTTGACGATAATCTGAAAACTGTCTGAACCGAATTCCGAATAAACCGAAACATTGCCTAACTTTTAATTTTGTCCAAATGACAGCTTTCATTGTATAATATAATATCTTTATCAATGCAAGCAGAAACACACAGATACATTTTCATTGTTTTCCAAATAAATTATGATTTTGATTGATTGAATTAATCAATCAATCAAAATGATAATTAATTTGAAAAACAATTAAAATTTATCTGAATATATCGAAATGGGAATAGGCTGTGTAATATATGCACGGATGCAGAGATAGGTGACGAATTTCACTACATTCTTCAATGTAAAACTTTGGCAAACGAAAGAAAATTATACCTGAGTCAATATTTTTCACGCGGAATCAATACTTTGAAATTTGGTCAATAATTCCAAATTAAAAATAAAACAAAACTAACGAAGCTGTGCAAATTCATTCGTGTCCTACAATATCATGCTAGTCCTCCTGGTTAGCCACATATCTCTGTGATCCAAATGATGTTATTTCATTTGTGTTCTTATTATTTAATTGTGTAGACCATCTTGTCTTGTCATGTGTATTTATTATCTATTTATGTTAAATTGGCAAATTCTCTGTACCACTGTTTAATCTATGGTTTTATGAGAAATAAAGAATCTTGAAATCTTGAATCTTGAAATCAGACATCGTATAAAAATTATATGCTTTATAATTATACCTTTCTATGGAGTTAGAATCTTCAATAATTTGTTTGAATTATGTTCAATTCGCTGCTTAAATTCAATATACATTCATCTAATTAGGTTTTAAAAAAAAAAGTAGATCATAATAATATTCCTGTTATCAAAAAAATGTTAATCAACGCCACGACACGTTAGATTGCTAAAAATATATATATTATTAACAGAAATATGGAATAATTACTGACGTCATAGGTCACTTGATGTAAATATCATTGACAGCTTATAGTGAAGAATATAATATTATTGACATACGAAGATGACCACTGTCCAGAAATATCAACAAACAGATGGACATAACACGCTATGATTTAAATTGAGTTAGTTTGTTGGAAAAAATAAACTAACATGTTATGAAAACATTTCACTGGTAAGACACTCTTTTTTTTATTTTCCTTATGGAGCTAAAAAAAAATATATATATATATTTTTTTTTTTTTTTTTAATAGATAATCTTAGTACTCGTGTATGAAGCTAGTAGCTACGTGAATGTGCATTCGTTTTTAGAAACTAACTGTATTATTAGATAAACGTGATGACTTTTCCCATTCATTTCTTTTAAATTTTCGTTAATAATTGGATTTCGTGAATATACAATGTTGACAATATTTGACATCAAAAGTATTTGAGAGGGTATTTTCTCATTATTTCTATTTTCAAATTGAAAAATACAAGTAGTTTAGTTATCTTCATGTTTAAAAATAATATCGTGCAAGCGATGATTAACTTGAAATTCATTTCAGAAAACGTGTATTCAATAATTCAAATTTAATAGCGAAAGCGTTTTAACAGTTTATCAAAAGAAAATCAGGAAAACTAGAATCAGTTACATAGCGTTGATGGAAGTTTTATTATTTTGCTTCGCTTTTTCTCATATCTTTGTAGTTGTAATTTTATCCAGATTGCCAATTTTATTTGACTATAAGATAACCTGCCTTCGTCTCTATAAATGTGATAGTTAATACAGTTGTTTTGTACAACGGTTTTACACGAAAGGGATTCGTTAGAAAATGAAAATCATATTGATCATATTTTCAGTTTTGCCGATTGTAGAATTATATATTTTATAACGTAGTTGTTCCGAGGTTTGTTTGCTTGGTTAATTAAATGGACACAATACTGACCGACGTGCTGCTAAACCAAAGAACATTTGATTAATACAGGTCACAATATAAGCTCGAGGTACAATTGACATTGACCCCCCAACGAGAGGAATAAAGACTTAGAAATCTAGTTTAGGACGCACTACGATTCTCTCTAACGTTATATACATCATTGATATTATCTTTTCTTTTAATCAAATGGTTGTAGGCGATCTTCAAACCTAGCAATTCTCATGTGTAAGTCAATACTGGCAACAACAATGACATACATTTATATGTATGTATACCCTGTGTCACATGAACTACGTTTAAAAAATATGCTACTTATTTTTATATGTTCATTGTGTAACCTTTTGAATTTAAAATTCAATAATATACCCCGTCATAAGTAAACGGTCCATGTTTTCTGTCGCTTCGTTAGTTTTACCTACATATTTTAATAACAATGTTCTGTTTATGTTTGGGGCCGTCGCGGTCGTGATCGTATGGTAGTTGGATTAACAACTACTTGTGTGATCAGTGCCTATCATCACTAAAGTTGGGAGTTCGAACCCCGTTCATGGCGAGGTGTACTCGATGCAACATTATGTGATAAAGTTTGTCAGTGACTTGCATCGAGTACACATAGCCATGGGCAGGAATCAAATCCACACCATTAGTCGTGATATGTACTGTATAGACAAATGTTAATATATAGCTGCCATAAGATTGCGGTCACGACGATTCGGTGGTTTTCCCGGCGTAGTCCGGTCTCCTCCAATAAAACTGATCACCAAAATATAACTGAAATATTTTTTTTTCTCATTCATTTTTAATATCAGACGGTACAGATACTAACTAAAATGTTGTTGAAAGTGGCATTAAACACCATAAATTAACCCAATCCTGTTTATGTGATGTTTGATTGTGGCTTTTATATGACAAAGTATTATTACTTCTTATACCAATATTTCGTCTTCCTTTAACCTACCGACTGACATTAAAACGAATTCCGAGGACATCTGACTGAACAGCGATGCATTGCTTGTTGCATAAAGTTCCACAAATAAAACAGCGATCCATAGATAGTTCTATCAAGTGGCCATGCAGGCAGTGCTTCTAACCAAGTGCTTCAGGGGATTCTTTCCAAACTTTCAATGCCAATTCTCGCAGTATTTATAGACGAGCTTTTAACGTAATGTGACCTAGCTTTCTGTTATTATTTTTTTTTATTTATTTGAAATACAAAGCTCTAAAGTTTGTAAACTTATTAAGACATGTGATTTCAAACACAAGTTGTCACTCGTGGTATTTGTTAGGGTTCTTGTTGTTCAATAGTCTGTTCTTGACTTTGTTTGCTTTGAAATTGTCTTGTCTATTGAAATCGTGGTTCTGTGATATAAGCATTTTATATAAGTTTCCATGATCTTGATTGCCTTTCTAACTATCAATATTTAAAATTGTTACAAAACCATCCGATAATCTTCATAATGTTGGACCTCAAAACTATCCACCTAATAACATGAATGGACTGAACTATTGACCTCCGTTGCATGTCGACCAATCGTTTTTCCCCCACTATGGTAAAATATAAAATGTCATTTCTCGAAGCATATTGTTTTAACAATAGATGCAGTATTTGATTTTATTTGTATTATTATAACTCCTATGTAACAAAGGTTACAGAGTGAGACGGTTCAAATTAATAAATACATGTTATAACATCAATTATCAATCTTAAGCGTGTCTATAAATACAAAGAATACTACTAATCCTAATAGAGATGTGCTGGAGTTTTCAGTAATAATGAGTGAGTGATATTTAGTTCAACGAGATGATGATGAGATCCACTTTGTACTAGATCAACACGCTTAGGTTGGTTTTTATAGTGCTAGCTCATTGAATCAACAGCCTGTGGGTATACATGTCGCCCCACTCGGACACATTAGCTTGATTCCGAGCCAACCAGTCTTTGTTCTTTCTCCTTAATGCGGTATGCTTAGCGGAGAAGCAACATATACCAATTTTATAGTCGTTGGTTTGACCCTATCGAGGCTCGAACCCACGAATCTACCGCACTAGAGGCAAGCACGCTGACAATTACACCATCGATGCGGGTTTCGGCAATAAAGTATAGTACCATTTTAACTACCAGAAATACACCAGGTTTCACTGTGTTTCTTCTATATACATGTATATATATATTAGATTGTTCACAATATAAATATCGTCAATTGTAAAAAGATAGGAATGACCTTGGTAAAAAATAATAATAATAATACAATGTACGCGTTTAACATTAGTGTGAAGAGAAATGTCGGAATGATATATACCTCAGATGTTACACTAGCCAGAGTATATGTCATGTGATGGTATTATCTTAGAAATATTTAGAATTCTGCTATCAAGGCTGTTTGTCATACAGCACTAACGTGATCCATCTTATGGGAAACTTTATGTCAATAACACTACAACTGCCCTTCACAATAATTTCACAAATTGCATATTCGTAGTGTCGATGTCATAACCTATGAATGCGAAACATGTATAAATTCGGGGTGGGTAATACAATTTAATGCTAGAGATGGAAATTCACCTTCAAATAATAATTCAACTATTTATTATATTGATATAAATATGATTCACCTGTAGGTACTTTCAAACCAACCTGAAAATGTCTACGTCAACCACCAAAAATAATATAATTTTCAGTTTCTGCACATTTTCAAAATATATTGGCAGTACTTCAGAGAGCATCGGAGCCATCTAACTCCACTACAGAAATCGGCAAAGTATCTTTCTTTAGGCTACATATCACAAATGGGCTCTTAACTCTTTTAATAGGGGACAAGCTATAATTTCATTTTAATATTTTCATTTTTATTTCCCTTATTTTAAGTTTTAGGAACATAACTTTTGCCCGTTGTAATTGTCTGTCCCTCGTTCAATTACGGCTTCTGCATCTTCAAGCTTATCTTAAATATACAGTTCTCAACTAAGCATTTTTATATTTCTACAAAAATCATGTAAAATAAATATCTTTATTATTATTTTGCTTGAGGGTGGGAGTGGGCTTCAGGTTATGATAGCCATATATTTTATTATCAAATCCATTTTTCATATTTGCGCTGGAATTAAATTTTTAACCTACATGTATATGATGGATAGTTCTATTTAGAAAAAAATAAACAGAGTGTATTTATATGTGGTATACAAATTGAAAACATTATTAGTTCCCAAAATATTTGAACTATAGTATTTATTATTATTGTTTCCTTATTTCTCTATCGGCGACTAATTAATTACCTTAGACAATAAGTGCAATACAATTGATTATTTACCTACAGACACGTGTATGATCTATATATGTCTTGTTATTATCACAGAGACCTTGATATTTTCTCGAGTACTCTTAGTGGTGAATGTTATTTTTACCGCAGTCGAATCTCCTTTTCCAGTTACATTTTTTATATGACGAGGGGCTTGGTAACAAAAATTGTCCAGGAAGTAAAGAAACCGGACTCATGTTTACTACATGTATTTTAAATTCGGACACGTGGAAGGTCTTGATATGGAAATTTCGAACCACCTGCGTATTCATATTGATATTGGCTTAATGGAAATATAGTACCGTGTAATTACACTCTACTAAACTGATCTTATTATTGTCAAATATGTGGTCATTTGTTTTCAAATAAAATTGTAATCACGTACGCCACATGTGTGAGCCGATTTGACACAGCCGATAATGATAATTGTCAGGATCTGTTTACTATAGATATTTATGTTTACTATATGTTTAAATATAATAATGCGGTATCATAATTAATTTACATAATCTTATTACTTCGCATTCCTAAATGTAAGGATTACATGAAAGTTTGGACCATCATACTGGAAACATAATAATGGTAATCTTAATCGCACATTCTAGTGATTGTATATGAGGGGCAGTCGTGGTCGTGAGCATATGGTAGTTGGATTTACAACTACCCGTGTAATCAGTACCTATCATCACTAATGTTCAGTTCGAATCCAGCTCAGGCGAGGTGTACTCGATACAACATTATGTGATAAAGTTTGTCAGTAACTTGTGGCAGGTCGGTGGTTTTCTCAGGGAATTCCGGTTTCCTCCACCAATAAAACTGACCGCCATGATGTAATTGAAATATTGTTAAAAGTGGCGTTGAACACAATAACGCTAACACTAGCCATATATTAGGAAGATTAATAGAATTGAAGTATTGGATCAAGGTTGTGAGAGTTTGATAACAAAAATAGCAAATTAATCTTGAACCTCAAAGTATTAACAAATTATTCTAGTCATATGAAACATGATATATCCACATAGAAATTATTACGAAAAACGTAATTGAAACAGAAAGTTTGATTGAACATAAAAAAAAAAGCACAGTTATAACTATATCAATTGAAATAATTGAGACGACTGGTTTCAAGGCCCTGTTAACTCTATACTACTTTATGTAATAATAAGTAATGTGTTGCAGATTGGGTTTCCATGGTTACATGTCCATCAATAAAATTGACCGCTACGATACAATAGAAATATTGTTGAAAAAAAACTCATTTAAAAAGGTGATAACCAGAAGCCGTAACGAGAAGAACAGACAATACAATGGCGAAATAAACAAAGCATAAAAAGACAAACAACGATCTACAAAACACGCTACAGAAAATTAAAGATTAGGAACACGAAACAAACTGAGGGTGAACTCAGTTACTCTTGAAGTGGTGTCAAACAACATTCAAGAGGAGTCACAACTTGTCGATGTAATTCGTAAATGTCTGTTCTACACGCCTCATTTTGGCAATGTAATAAAAAATTATCGATGGGGGCCATTAATGAAGAGTCAATACTTCCGGAGCACATGGCTTCATTACATATTTTCTCTGTTACGATTCCCTTTGTGTGTATACCGTTATAATCGGAATTACCTGTTCGTTGTAAATGTAACCAGTTCGTCTTCGTAACAATCAACAATACTTTTGAGATGTAATAAAAGAAGAAGTTATTAAGATATCAAAGGGTAATAAATACACATTCCTTTTCTCTGTTTTCTTTTGGCCATTGTATTGTCTGTCCTTCTTCTTTTGG
>MJUT01055829.1:89394-102097 GCA_002080005.1 Gigantidas platifrons | reverse complement strand
TCTCTCTCTCTCTCTCTCTCTCTCTCTCTCTCAAAAAGTCTCAGTAAATAAAAACAAAAGATGACCGGACGGAGAGAAAAAATAAATAAAGACAGATAGACCAGCTGAAATAATAAAAAAAACTACATCGGGAGCAGAATGATACACCTTCATCACGATTGGTTGTTAAATAAACGCTCCACATAATAAAACACACTTTTAGGCACCCCTGGGAATTTGTTTGGAAATTAGTGGGGTAACACTCTTCTTGCATGACCATTACCATTTCTTTTTTAGTGCTAGATATTATTTTGCTAAAATTACAGGAATATCGATCATCTATAAGACAAAAGCTATCACAATCAAACCAGACGGGATTACATAAATTTTATATCATAAGCAAATTTCTGAAATTCTATATTGCTTACCATAACATTGATGCTGTTATTATGTTCTGACAGTGTGTTGTTGGTTTTTTTTTCATTTTATTTTATTATCTGACATTTCATTTTATTATATTATCTGACATTTCATTTTATTATATTATCTGACATTTCATTTTATTATATTATCTGACATTTCATTTTATTATATTATCTGACATTTCATTTTATTATATTATCTGACATTTCATTTTATTATATTATCTGACATTTCATTTTATTATATTATCTGACATTTCATTTTATTATATTATCTGACATTTCATTTTATTATATTATCTGACATTTCATTTGATTATATTATCTGACATTTCATTTTATTATATTATCTGACATTTCATTTTATTATATTATCTGACATTTCATTCATTGTATATTCGTCATAATCTTAAACCACTATGTACTTCATGACATGAAATGTTTATCTTAAATAATAATTTATAATTCAATTTTGCGTGCGATCATCTTCGTGGCCGCGATTGCATGATAGCTGGATTACACCTACCAATGAAACCAATGCCTAATACCACTAAAGTTGTGAGTTGGATTCTCTCTCGTGTCGAGGTGTACTCGATATAACTAAATGAGATCAATTGTACCAGCAACGTGTGGCTTCTCAATCTTCTTTCATCAACCAAGCTTCTCGCCATGATATGACTGAAATATAGTTGAAAGTAGGGTTAAACACCAATCAATATCCCTTAAACAAATCTACGTTACAATTAAATTAATACAGATTTAACTTGAAGTTTATCAGTAACTACCAATGCAGTATAGAAAATTAGCCCCCATTTTCTATCTCTACACTGAAAATGCATTAATTTGCTAGGTTATATCATTTTTTATTGTAAGACATTATAAATTATATGAAATAAACACTGCTAGTGAGTGAGTTAGTGGGTGATTGTTGTTTGACGCCAATTCAGCAATTTTTTCAGCTATATCATGGCGAGAACAAGTTAATTTTAAATAAATAAATAAATAAATAAATAAATAAATAAATAAATAAATAAATAAATAAATAAATAAATAAATAAACATCTTTATTTAGAGAGAGAGTAACTTATTTGGATTATACCAATTTTCAATAAGGCTCTCTGAAAACAATATATAAGTACAGTGTACATGGACATATAGATATCAGCAAAGTATCTATAACACAATAAACATGTTCACATATTTTAAATAATACAAGGCAAATATTAAAAAACAAAAACAAAAACAAAACAAAAACAAAAAACAATCAGTTTATCAAAAATTTGATAATTTAGAAGAGTTTTTTTAAATTCAAATACAGTTTTCGAGGTTTTAATTTCATTTGGTAGTGAATTCCATACTTTTGGCCCACTAAAAGAAAAACTTGATTTGTACAATTCAGTATTTGGTTTCGGAACAAGGAAATTGTCTGACGATGAAAATCTAGTACCGTATGACTCCTTGTTATTTGCAGAAACAATAAGATTTGATAAATATTTCGGGGCTAATTCATTTTTAGATTTATACATTAATAAAGCCTTGTGATAAAGTATTCTTTTCGTAATTGGAACAATCCCACATTCCCGAAATAGTTCACTAGATTGTTTTTTAAAATCGTTCTCATCTAGAATAATTCTTGCAGCCCTTTTTTGTAATTTTAGTAAACTTTCAAGTAAATATTTACTACAATCCCCCCAAATTAAACAACAGTAATCTACATGTAAGTGGGGAAGAATATATGTATTATAAAACAGAATTCTTGTTTTGTGATTCAAGTATTTCTTGATTCTCCTGAGTAATGATAAAGATGAATTTACTTTTTTAATAATATGATTTATGTGTTCAGTCCAAGAAAATGTTGCAAAACGAAAACACCAACTGATTTTTATTGATTTGATGGCCATTGAAAGATATATCAAATATTTCATCAGATGAGGTACAAAGTTTCTGTTTTGAACCAATACACATGGTCTTTGTTTTTGATACATTTAAAACCATTCCATTTTCGTAACACCAGTGCGAAATATCTTCTAATAAACATGCAATTCGTTTTTTTGTTAGGCAATTTTACTCAGTTTATGTGCAACAATTTAGTTACGCGTCTACGGCGATTTTCAACAATTTTTCCTTCATATTATGCCAAAATTCGTTTTAATTATCGGATTTTGAACAGTTTAAGCATAAGATTGTTAATGTTTGCAAAATTTTGAAGTTTTTGATATATAGGTCTAACTTCAATAAAAATTAAAAGTCTCATAGATATTTTAAAATGGATTAGCGCAGTATCCCCAATACCGTGCGCGACGTCACTGTATTAAAATCAATGAAATGATGATGAGGCCCGCTTTGTTCTAGACCTACACGCCGAGTTGGATTATTATAGTGCTAGCTCACTGAAACAACAGTCCGCGGTGAGATATGTCGCTCCACTCGGACACATTATTCTGATTCCGAGCCAACCAGTCTTTGCTCTTTCTCCTTAATGCTGCGTGTTTATAGCGGAGAAGCAACAATTGCCAATTTTAAAGTCTTTGCTTTGACCCGACTGGGACTCGAGCCCACGAACTACCGCACTTGAGGCGAGCATGCTAGCCATTACGCCACCGATGCGGTTTAAACACTGCTAAGGCGACATTATGTAATCAAGTTTGTCAATGACTCCGGTTTCCTCCACCAATGAAATTGACTACCATGATATAGCTAATATTGTTGAAAGTGGCATTAAACACCAAGACTCCTCCTTTTTTCCCCTTTTAAAACAAATAGCTTGTCTTACATTCAAGACAGTTACACAACGCATATTCCAATTATAACTTGAGTACAAAGAAATATATTTCTAAACTGACAACGTCCCCTTTTTTCAACAAAGAGAATCTACTATGGCAACTTGAAATGGGGGGGGGGGTAAATGTTTAAATGGTATCTAGATTTGTCTCTTTGATAACAAGTGAAGCATGCATGCAAGTATATATCTACACAGTACAAATATCTAAGACACCTGTCATCTCCGTTTCCGTTCGGAAGACTGTGGACGTGCATATAGCTGTTGACTTCATCCTTCTTTCTCTCCTAAAATTAGATAAATAGGTGATTTGTGTACAATAAAAGCATAAATTTGTCTTCTTTTATATATATATGATTTGACACATTTGTTTGTTTCTTTTCCATTTTTATATATATATATAAATGGGAAAAAAACAACCAAATGTGTCAAAGCATCAATAAGACAGACGATTTATTGTTCTTATAAAGCGGCTTATGTTTTCCTACAGTAGATATTTAATGTTCTCTTGTGAATGAGATAATCTCTTACATCAAATTTAATACTACACCGCAAAATCAAGTTGACATTTCAAAAATACATTTTATGTCATTGCACTGTTCATTCATAATTTTTAATGATCCTGCTTAACGAGGAATAAATATATTTGTTTCATTCAAACTTTGATGATGCCAACCAATCCTCAGAAATCAATACATATATTAAATGATTTGAGACGAGAGGGGATTGCTCGCTTTACTGTTTTTTTTAAGACGACCGAACAGAGAGAGAGAAAAAATGAAACAAAGATCAGACAGACCAACTGAAACAATAATGGGTTACATCGGGTGGAATATGATACACCTTCATCACAATTGGTTGTTAAATAAGCGCTCCACATACAAAAACACACTAAAGATTAGGTTATGGTAATTGGGCTTTTAGCAACTCTTTCAATAATATTTCAGTAATAGTGTTGACATTGGGGTCAGTTTTATTGGTACCACAATACCCGGAGAAAACTACCGATTTGCAGCATGTCAATGCCAAACTTTATCAGGCTTAAAAGTGGTTATTGAGTACCACTCGCCACGTTCGGGAATCGAAATCGCTCACATCTTTTGTGGTAGCAGTCACCGATTGCATAAGCTGATGTAAATCCATCTAAACATACGATCACTGACCACGAAGACACCCTATTACATGTACTTGAATAAAATGTAGAAAGCTCAGGTAAAGAGGTAATATACTACACCCTTTCTCTAAACACATGATGTCATGGCAGTATATTAGAACGAGACACATCTATAGGTTTAGGAGTTATGGTATTTATATACTACACCCTTTCTCTAAACACATGCTGTCATGGCAGTATATTAGAACGAGACACATCTATAGGTTTAGGAGTTATGGTATTTATATACTACACCCTTTCTCTAAACACATGTTGTCATGGCAGTATATTAGAACGAGACACATCTATAGGTTTAGGAGTTATGGTGTTTATATACTACACCCTTCTCTAAACACATGCTGTCATGGCAGTATATTAGAACGAGACACATCTATAGGCTTAGGAGTTATGGTGTTTATATACTACACCCTTTCTCTAAACACATGCTGTCATTGCAGTATATTAGAACGAGACACATCTATAGGTTTAGGAGTTATGGTGTTTATATACTACACCCTTTCTCTAAACACATGCTGTCATGGCAGTATATTAGAAGGAGACACATCTATAGGTTTAGGAGTTATGGTGTTTATATACTACACCCTTTCTCTAAACACATGCTGTCATTGCAGTATATTAGAACAAGACACATCTATAGGTTTAGGAGTTATGGTGTTTATATACTACACCCTTTCTCTAAACACCTGCTGTCATGGCAGTATATTAGAACGAGACACATCTATAGGTTTAGGAGTTATGGTATTTATATCCACTCTCAACAATATTTCAGTTATACCATGCTGAAGTTTTATATGTTGAGGAAACAGGAGTACCCAATCAAAAACACCGACCTGTCGCAAGTCACTTTATCACATTTGTAACCGAGGATCTAATACATGAGCTATTATTTAAATGTTCCCTCTGTATGACTTGTTTTTTCGTCAATTAGGGCTGTTAAATTAAAACGTATGATCGTTTAATTAATATGAGCATTATTATGTATAATAATGTTACTTCAAATAAATATGGGAGCTTTGACTCTCCGTTTGATTTCTACCGTGTCTAACTCGGTAAGGACTTGAACCCTTTTATTAATAACCATTCATGTGTGATTTATCAAGGCACATCCTAATAAATTTGCATGGATTTTTTATTTATCTTTATCTATGTTCTTATTGTGTCCATTGTATTGGTTGGTTTATGGTGTTTAACGCCACTTTCAACAATATTTCAGTTATATCGTGGCGGTCCATAATCACGACCAAAGGTTCAGGTTCTGTGAGTCTGACACACAATTTAAAGGTATATTGTCTACCACATTTGTATTTTTTCATACCCAAAATTATTGTTGTTTTCCGTACTGACCTTCATAAAATGAAAATTAAACATCGAATTATTGGCGAATACGCTACGTCGTGACGAAGCGTTAATATTCAAACTGAACCATGGATAGATGTCTAGAAATCTTAACACGTAAGATGGTGGCTATTTTATGAGGGCATGACCCCACATCATTGGTGTTAAGACTTGTGGTTAGAAATCAATTTTCTCAGCCACTCATACCCCCTGAAGAAACATAAGTTTTTTTTATTTGTATATACACTCCGACAAAAGTTAAGCACCACCCTATATTTTTATCGATATATTTTTTTTACATCAATACTCTTAAAACAATAAAACAGATATCACCATTTTTCTTACACTTCTTAGAAGACTACACCAAGGGCTATTAAATTACCAATCTACGAAGTATTTATCATCCTGAAAGACGTGACTATGACATGGCAAAAATGGGGTTCAAAACAGGCGCTGGAAAAACGTAAAACCAGTTTGTCTTTGATGGAAGCTTTTAACATTGCATTAAAATGCAGAGTCTTCAGATTTTAAGAACTTTTAAATGCATCTATTGTGCGTATGTGTAAGGCATAAAAATCAATAACGAGTATATATATCCACCGCGTGTATTGTGAAGTTCTGTAACACGCCTCGTCATGCTTCGCACCAGACGCCTAAGCCGTTCTTGGGGGAACTGTTGCCAGTACTCCTGTAAGATAGCAGTTCTTAATTCGTCAATATTTTGACATTTTTGATTGCGTTGGTTAATTTTTCGGCCAATAAAGTCCCATACATGCTCTATAGGGTTCGGTGTGATGTCTGGCGACATCGCAGGCCATGGAATTGTCTGAACAGCCTCTTGCTGTAAAAATGTTGTACAATTCGGGCTCTATGTGACCTAGCGTTGTCGTCCATGAACATTGGCCTGTCATCCAACGCATGATTTTCGAAATGGGGGACTACGCGTGGAGCGAGCACATTGTCGCGGTATTTTTGGCCTGTCAGATTACCATCAAGAACATACAAGTCCAACTTACAGTCAAAGAAAAAACAACCCCAGACAGTTACACCCCCACCCCAAAGCAGTTGTTCCCAAAATGTGGTTGTCCTGAAATGAAGTGTTTCGTTGGCGCCAAACCCTTGCACGACCGTCGGTAGTGCGTAACAAAAAACGACTTTCATCAGACCAGTGGACCAGTCTCCATGTGCGAATAGTGCACCCCAAATGATCATGTGACCAGTCAAATCGAGCATGGCGATGGCGTAATGTCAACTGTGGACTTTTAATGGGTCGTCGTGCTCGCATTCCCTGATGGTGGAAGCGTCTGATTACAGTGCGTATGCTAATGTGGCCTCCAAACGCTAAATTACCACGAAGTGCACCAGCTGTACCGAACGGCCGTTGCCGCGCCCGTCTGGATATGAGCCGGTTCTCTCTCGGTGTCGTTTTGCGAGGTCTACCTGCACGAGGACGGTCAGTAACATTCCCCGTTCGAAGAAAACGCTGCATCAGTCGTACAATGATGGAATGGTTAACCCTGAAGTGGTCTGCCACCCTTCTATGGCTAAAACCACTGTTATGCATGCCAACAGCTTGCCACCTTTCTGGTATGGTTAATTTTCGCCGCACCATACCAAACCAATAGAAAATGAAACTGAAAACTCTACACACAAAAAATCAGCTTTCGTTTGCAAACACAAATGTTGAAAAGTACACGTGGCACTTTACACACCCTGTCATATACACATAAATAAAACTCGATCAATAACCTGTTTCACAGGTAAGTAAGTATGTGTGTACAGGTAACGAAAACAGCAAACCGATTTGAAATAAGTTCATTATTAGAAAATATATTATTGAAACAAGTCAGGTGGTGCTTAACTTTTGTCGGACTGTATATATACATTTGTACAAGAAGTTATGACGAACTAATGGTTAATGACTGAAACAGCTAATTTGAATGACTCAACAGTCACTCTTCACAGTGTTCAGGGGGAGACTGTTCCAGTTTCGTGTCGTTCGCTGAAAGAAAGATTGCTGTCTGAGTTGTTAGCGTGTGGGTGGTATTTGGTATGAGAGATATAGTGTATGTTCCGGGAGAAGCTAACTGGTGGTATAAGTATGTCTGTTTTTGAGATAGCTACATTTTGTACTAGTTCATGCGTGATCTTATATGGCATAACTATGCTGCATCTGTTCTTCGATCTGCAACGCTTCATCAATGTAGATGTCCTATCATGTAACTAACACCAGAGGTGTTATGATATAGTGGTTAGTAACATACCTAACAGCCCTACTTTGTACATGTTCTAGTTGAGTTACAGGGTATGTTTTCTTTGGTATATGGGTCCTATACAGAACAGGTACTAGTACTAGTATATTAAAGTCCTGGGTCGTGATCGTATGGTAGTTGGATTTACAACTATCTATGCAATCTATGCAATCAGTACCTATCACCACAAACGTTGCGAGTTCGAATCCCGCTCATGGTGAGGAGGTATACTCAAAACAACATTATTTTTATAAAGTTTGTCAGTGACTTGTGGCAGGTCGGTTGTTTTCTCCAGTTTCTCCCACCAATAAAACTGACCACCACGATATAACTCAAATATTCTTAAAGTGGTGTTAAACACCATAACCCTAACCCAAGAAAAAACTATTATATTCATCTTTTACAGAGGATCTGATGTTCAATATTAATTTTAACACATTTAAGTATGACTGCATTAAAACTAGAGGCTCAGCCCACTGAGCCTGTATCGCTCACCTGACAATAGAATGATACTGAAGCAAATTTCAAAGGGAGATAATCATTACCTTAACTGTTTTCTATATTTATGCATAAAAAATAATGTCTTTGGGCCAGGTGAGCTAAAAAATGATGAAAAAAGGGCAATAACTCCTAGATGGGTATTCAGATTTACTTCAAAATTGCAGGGCGTGTAGATCTTGACAAGCTGAATATGTTTACAGTTTACACTTAACATCTATCTCTTATAGATTTTGAAATAAAGGATGAAAAGTATTAACATTTTTAAACTTTGATGAAAAAAGGGCAATAACTTCAAGATGGGTAATCAGATTTACTTTAAAATTGCAGGCTAGGTAGATCTTGACATGCTGAACATGTTTGCTGTTTAAACTTAACAAAATCTATCTTTTATAGTTTTTGAAATAAAGGACAAAAGGTATTAACATTTTGAAAATTTGACAAAAAAAGGCAATTACTGCAAAATGTGAACTCAGATTTACTTAAAAATTGCAGGCTAGGTAGATCGTGACATGCTGAGCATGTTTGCAGTTTAAACTTAACATCTATCTCTTATAGTTTTTGAAATAAAGGACGAAAAGTATTAAAATTTAGAAAATTTGACGAAAAAAGGGCAATAACTCCAAAATGGGTGATGGGATGTACTTCAAAATTGCAGTGTAGGTAGATCTTGACATGCTGCACATTTTTGCAATTTAAACTTAACATCTATCTCTTATAGTTTTTAAAATAAAGGACGAAAAATATTAAAATTTCAAAAATTTGATGAAAAAAGGGCAATAACTCCAAAATGGATAATGGCATTTACTTAAAAATTTCAGTGTAGGTAGAGCGTGACATGATGCACATTTTTGCAATTTAAACTTAACATCTATCTCTTACAGTTTTTGAAATAAAGGACGAAAAATATTAAAATTTCAAAAATTTGATGAAAAAAGGGCAAGAACTCCACGATGGGTAATCAGATTTACTTCAAAATTGCAGGGTTGGTAGATCTTGCTGTGCTGATAATTTTATCCAAGTCAGATTTTTGATATTATTAACGGTTTTTGAGTTATTACCCAAAAACCTGCAATTTTACCATATGTTCTATTTTTAGTAAAAGTGGCCATGTTTGTTGGCCGAATGGAACCAAATGAAGAAGTTTTATAGAGGTTTTTACATAGATGCTGCCTGCCAAGTTTGGCTCCATTTGGCCAAGCAGTTTCAGAGGAGAAGATTTTTTTAACATTAGCCAATCAGAAACAAGAATTGCCCTTGACGGCCATATTTGTTGGCGGAATGGGACGAAATGAAGAAACTTTATAGAGGACCTTATATAGATGTTTTCTGCCAAGTTTGGTTCCATTTGGCCCAGTTGTTTCAGAGGAGTAGATTAAAATATGAAAAAGTTAACGGACGGACGACAGACACCAAGTGATGGCAATACCTCACATGATCCTTTGGGTCAGGTGAGCTAAATGGCTGTTGATAGTGGAAGTATGTCAATATAAATCCATTCAAAAAAGAATACATCAAAATTGGATGAAAAATAAAAATTATATATAACTTTAGGCTCCTTTATGAAAAAAATATGAGCAACACGAATCACATCCAAAAAAACATGGGTAAACACAGGTGTTCCTGCAGCTGTTTCTAATAAGACATATTTATACAACATCCAAATATGTATTCGAGTTATCCTAATTTTTGCATATTGTTTAGGCCAATTACTCTAACAAATCTTTTTTTTTAAATACTATATTATACTCATTTAATAACCAGTAACTCTAGTTATGTCAGTCAACAATGGAAGTGTGAAATATAGAAGAAATTTAATGTGTTTTCATCAGATTTCTCTCATACAATTTCCTTGTGTACAATCATGGTGGGGTTTTTTCTCAATCAAGCACATATACGGTAATGTGAATTTTTGTGTCAGCAAATACTTCACATATTATTTCTTTCACTTCTTCCCACTCCAATTTATCGAGTCCACACCCTAATTGAGGCATTGCTAATGTTTGTACATCATTGACCACACAATGTTTCTTCATATCTTCCAGACTTTCCCTGAGGTTGTCATCGGTAGGTTTTTCAGTTGCCTTTGCCTTTGTAATGAGATAATAAATGAATCGCTCCCCTCTCTTCAGCACTGCAACTTGTCCTTTCTTCTTCTCTAGAATAAAATTCAAGTTAATTTGATCTTTTAAAGTCAATACATGTAAAATAATTCCTTAATAACATCAATTTCATTGTTATTACAAAAAAAAGAAACCATTCATATTCCTGTTACCAGCCATCCAAAAGTAAATAAACCAGAAAAACTTTTAATTCAACTAGGCAGCAAGTCACTGTTTACTTTATATGGTAAACCGTAATTTGAATATTGGTGCCTTCAAATATTTTGTAGATTAGATCTGTGACATTTCCCCAATCAAGGCCGTCAAGGCCACTACCAATTCTAGGCATTGACAGATGGCGAACTTTGTTGTCGACGCAGTGATCTTTTAACGCCTTTAAAGAAGCCTCGATACTCTTATAGGATGGCGTGCCTGACGCTTTGGGTTGTAAATATATCGGTCACCCTTTTTCAGGACTGCAACCTGTCCAGTCTTTTTACCTACGAACATATAAATAGGGACTAATGTTGATGTTTTAAATCAAAAGGTGATTAGCACTGAGAGATGACCATTATTTTCTGTAAGTATTTTCAGTTTTATTAATCTTATTTCACTAAAAGATTCTAGATACTCCTCTAAAAGTGTTTTTTCGGGAGTATGTCGGATAACCATGATCAAAACATGGAGTTGATTTAAGCTGTAGTCTGATGCCCATTTACATCTTTCATTATCACCAAGTTACGAGTTCTGTTTCCGCCATAGGCGAGATGTACTAGATACAACTTTATGAGATAATTCAGTCTGTCAAGCACTTTTTGGCTTATAAAAATTAGGAAATCAGGAGGGTTTTTACTTGAAAATCAGGAGATTATCAGGAATTTTTTTATATAAAAAGTGACAAAACCATACAAAAACCCAAAAAATGGCAGCCTTCCTCCCCTCTAAGTAAGAGCTGTCAGGCCATAATATATAAATTTAAGCATGGTGTTTTTGATTCCAGATGAAGGTCATTATCAGAATGTCAGAATGTAATTGGCAGGTTAAAAGATTTTACTTAGGCCATTTTCCTCACCTCCTTTTATTGATAAGATGCTTTACACTCAAATAATTTAAACATGTTGTTATGTTTTTTTTTTTTTTTTGTGGGGAAAAAGTTCAAAATCAGGAGTTATCAGGAGTTTATCTAACAAATTCAGGAAAAAATCAGGAACAGCTCAAAATCAGGAAAAATCAGGAAAATCAGGAGTTGCTTGACAGACTGAATAATTTTATAAGTGACTTCCGGTTTTCTTGTTTCATCCACCAATAAATGACTTCGAAATTACATTCCAAATATTGTTGAAAATGGTGTTAAACCCCCTTAATCCACTCTGATGGTACTTAATTCTACTAGTTTAATTTCCTTACTTTGTGCTTTTAGTTCTTCCACACCACGAAATTTATTTTTAAACGCAGTTGCAATGCCTTTTCCCATTCTCAGATCTGCACTAACACAATGCACTAGAGAATCAGTTTCTGGACAGGCAAACAAATCTCCTTTCTTCTCTTCAAATTTAAAGCCCTGTTGAAATGTTGTATTAAATCAAATTAAATGGGTGATGAGTGATTATTGTTTAACGAGAAATGCACAATTTTTCAGCAATATCATGGGGGATAAAGAAAGAAAGAAAGAAAGAAAGAGAAGAAAAACAAGAACACCCCCACTTTTTTTTGGGCGACTTTTATGAGATGACAGATCACTAAATGTTTACCTATTATGCAGTTGTGGTGACAAGTGATCGCAAGATTGTGTTGGTCAATATTATGACCAGTGATAGAAACACCTGTCATCATGTACATAATAAGACATAACATGTTAACGAGGTGTTTATAACAAGGTAAGATATATGTCTCACTCGCTATCTTATTCCTAGACTGTTAATTGATTCCTTACAATGAACTTCAATATTTTTATTTTTGCTTCAAAATTAATTTTGTTTTCCTAAAAACTGTAATTTTCTAAGTAATAAGATTCATAATTCTTTTCCCAAAAACAAAAACTGTGATTTTTTAAGTATTTTCTATTTCTTGTATAGTGAACCTAAATATTTTTGTTTCCACCAATAAACTGTAAATTTATATAAACAATCTCTTTTATTGTAAGAAATTTTAGATTATTTGTT
>MJUT01055829.1:70061-84214 GCA_002080005.1 Gigantidas platifrons | reverse complement strand
TACTGACCTTAATAAAATGAAGATTAAACATCGAATTATTGGCGAATACGCTACGAAGCGTTAAGATTCAAACAATTATGGATAGATGTCTAGAAATCTTAACACGTAAAATGGTGGTTATTTTATGAGGACATGACCCCACATCATTGGTGTTAAGACTTGTGGTTAGAAATCAATTTTCTCAGCCACTCATACCCCCTGAAGAAACATAAAAAAAAAAATATTTGTGCCAATTAAATGCATTTATATACACTCCGACAAAAGTTAAGCACCACCCTATATTTTTATCGATATATTTGTTTACATCAATACTGTTAAAACAATAAAACAGATATCACAATTTTTCTTACACTTCTTAGAAGACTACACCAAGGGCTATTAATTATATAAATTACCAATCTACGAAGTATTTATCATCCTGAAAGACGTGACTATGACATGGCAAAAATGGGGTTCAAAACAGGCGCTGGAAAAACGTAAAACCAGTTTGTCTTTGATGGAAGCTTTTAACATTGCATTAAAATGCAGAGTCTTCAGATTTTAAGAACATTTAAATGCATCTATTGTGCGTATGTGTAAGGCATAAAAATCAATAACGAGTATATATATCCACCGCGTGTATTGTGAAGTTCTGTAACACGCCTCGTCATGCTTCGCACCAGACGCCCAAGCCGTTCTTGGGGGAACTGTTGCCAGTACTCCTGTAAGATAGCAGTTCTTAATTCGTCAATATTTTGACATTTTGGATTGCGTTGGTTAATTTTTCGGCCAATAAAGTCCCATACATGCTCTATAGGGTTCGGTGTGATGTCTGGCGACATCGCAGGCCATGGAATTGTCTGAACAGCCTCTTGCTGTAAAAATGTTGTACAATTCGGGCTCTATGTGGCCTAGCGTTGTCGTCCATGCACATTGGCCTGTCATCCAACGCATGATTGTCGAAATGGGGGACTACGCGTGGAGCGAGCACATTGTCGCGGTATTTTTGGCCTGTCAGATTACCATCAAGAACATACAAGTCCAACTTACAGTCAAAGAAAAAACCCCAGACAGTTACACCCCCACCCCCAAAAGCAGTTGTGCCCAAAATGTGGTTGTCCTGAAATGAAGAGTTTCGTTGGCGCCAAACCCTTGCACGACCGTTGGTAGTGCGTAACAAAAAACGACTTTCATCAGACCAGTGGACCCGTCTCCATGTGCGAATAGTGCACCCCAAATGATCATGTGACCAGTCAAATCGAGCATGGCGATGACGTAATGGCAACTGTGGACGTTTTATGGGTCGTTGTGCTCGCATTCCCTGATGGTGGAAGCGTCTGATTACAGTGCGTGTGCTAATGTGGCCTCCAAACGCTAAATTACCACGAAGTGCCCCAGCTGTACTGAACGGCCGTTGCAGCGCCCGTCTGGATATGAGCCGGTCCTCTCTCGGTGTCGTTTTGCGAGGTCTACCTGCACGAGGACGGTCAGTAACATTCCCCGTTCGACGAAAACGCTGCATCAGCCGTACAATGATGGAATGGTTAACCCTGAAGTGGTCTGCCACCCTTCTATGGCTAAAACCACTGTTATGCATGCCAACAGCTTGCCACCTTTCTGGTATGGTTAATTTTCGCCGCACCATACCAAACCAATAGAAAATGAAACTTAAAACTCTACACACAAAAAATCAGCTTTCGTTCGCAAACACAAATGTTGAAAAGTACACGTGGCACTTTACACATCCTGTCATATACACATAAATAAAACTCGATCAATAACCTGTTTCACAGGTAAGTAAGTATGTGTGTACAGGTAACGAAAACAGCAAACCGATTTGAAATAAGTTCATTATTAGAAAATATATTATTGAAACAAGTCAGGTGGTGCTTAACTTTTGTCGGACTGTATATATACATTTGTACAAGAAGTTATGATGAACTAATGGTTAATGACTGAAACAGCTAATTTGAATGACTCAACAGTCACTCTTCACAGTGTTCAGGGGGGAGACTGTTCCAGTTTCGTGTCGTTCGCTGAAAGAAAGATTGCTGTCTGAGTTGTTAGCGTGTGGGTGGTATTTGGTATGAGAGAGATCGTGTATGTTCCGGGAGAAGCTAACTGGTGGTATGAGTATGTCTGTTTTTGAGATAGCTACATTTTGTACTATTTCATGCGTGATCTTATATGGCATAACTATGCTGCATCTGTTCCTCAATCTGCTACGCTTCATCAATGTAGATGTCCTATCATGTAACCAACACCAGAGGTGTTATGATATAGTGGTTAGTAACATACGTAACAGCCCTACTTTGTACGTGTTCTAGTTGAGTTACAGGGTATGTTTTCTTTGGTATATGGGTCCTATACAGAACAGGTACTAGTACTGTAAATTCGGAAATTATTGCATTCATTTATTATTGCGATCTTCGAAAATTTTCACAGATTGCAATTTTTATTATTGCGAAGCATGAAGTCCTCTAGTACAAATGGATACATATGATTCTGAAATACGAGGTTTAATTATTGTGATTTCACTTCAGTCGCATTTTTCGCAATAATAAAAACATCGCAATAATTTCTGAATTTACAGTATATTAAAGTAATGGTTGAACTAAGGATAGCACATTACATTTGTCAGGATGGAAGACCATTTTACATTTTTGTTCCCATATACTGAGTTTATCCAGATCATTTTGAAGGGTGGTACAAGGAGTACAATTATATTTTGATGGAATATCATTCTATGCATTAATATCTGTTTGAAAACAATTATATTTTACAATCGCATCTGAAAAATTTTGAAAAATCTCTGCAACAAATGCCAAAATCGAAAAGGGTGCGGAAAGAAGTTATTGTTTATTTTTCTTGATAAAAAAATATATATAATGTATAACCATGTGAACGTTTTTTTTGCCCTATGCTATCTCTTGTTTACTTACGTATTGAGACTAGAGGCTCACATGATTATTCATATGCAGTTTGCGTTCAATGAAGTCCTGGGGTCGTCCTGGTCGTGATCGTATGGTAGTTGGATTTACAACTATCTATGCAAGCAGTACCTATCACCACAAACGTTGCGAGTTCAAATCCCGCTCATGGCGTACCGTACCGTACCGTACTCAAAACAACATTATTTTTATAAAGTTTGTCAGCGACTTGTGGCAGGTCGGTAGTTTTCTCCAGTTTCTCCCACCAATAAAACTGACCACCACGATATAACTCAAATATTCTTAAAGTGGTGTTAAACACCATAACCCTAACCCCATCAATGAAGTCCAGATTTTAAGAAAAAACTATTATATTCATCTTTTACAGAGGATCTGATGTTCAATATTAATTTTAACACATTTAAGTACGACTGCATTAAAACTAGAGGCTCAGGCCACTGAGCCTGTATCGCTCACCTGACAATAGAATGATACTGAAGCAAATTTCAAAGGGAGATAATCATTACCTTAACTGTTTTCTATACTTATGCATAAAAGAATGTCTTTGGGCCAGGTGAGCTAAAAAATTATGACAAAAGGACAATAACTCCTAGACGGGTATTCAGATTTACTTCAAAATTGCAGGGCATGTAGATCTTGACAAGCTGAACATGTTTTCGGTTTACACTTAACATCTATCTCTTATAGTTTTTGAAATAAAGGACAAAAGGTATTAACATTTTGAAAATTTGACGAAAAAAGGGCAATTACTGCAAAATGGGTACTCAGATTTACTTAAAAATTGCAGGGTAGGTAGATCGTGACATGCTGAACATGTTTGCAGTTTAAACTTAACATCTATCTCTTATAGTTTTTGAAAAAAAAGTACGAAAAGTATTAAAATTTTGAAAATTTGATGAAACCAGAGGCTCCCAGGAGCCTGTAATCGCTCACCTGGATCAAAGCTGCTTTCAATAACAACGCAACTGCACTGTGGTGGCCATCTTGGTGGGAGAGCGTGACTGCCGGACACAATTTGGAAAAGGACCATCGAATGACTATTCCATCAAAGTTTGGTTCTAATTGAGCTACTGGTTCCAGACAAGATGGTTTTTATGTGAATTTTCCATAGGGTCCTATGTTAAACCAAGTTCAGCTGTGCAGCCATCTTGGTCAGAGGACGGGACCACCAGACACAATTTTGGAAGAGAACCATCCAATGAATATTTTATCAAAGTTTGGTTCCAATTGAGCAACTGATTCCAGAAAAGAAGATTTTTATGTGAATTTCCCATAGGATCCTATGTTAAGCTAAGTTCGGCTGTGGGGACCATCTTGGTTGATAGATCTTGACATACTGTACATGTTTGCAGTTTAAACTTAACATCTATCTCTTATAGTTTTTGAAATATAAGACGAAAAGTATTAAAATTTTAAAAAAATTGATGAAAAAAGGGCAATAACTCCAAAATGGGTATTGGGATTTACTTCAAAACTGCAGGGTATGTAGATCTTGACATGCTGCATATTTATGCAGTTTAAACTTAACATCTATCTCTTATAGTTTTTGAAATATAAGGCGAAAAGTATTAAAATTTAGAAAATTTGATGAAAAAAGGGCAATAACTCCAAAATGGGTAATCAGATTTACTTCAAAATTGAAGGGTAGGTAGGTAGATTTTGACATGCTGAACATGTTTGCAGTTAAACTTAACATCTATCTCTTATAGTTTTTGAAATAAAGGACAAAAAGTATTAAAATTTTGAAAATTTGATGAAAAAAGGGCAATAACTCCAAAATGGATAATGGGATTTACTTCAAAATTGTAGGGTATGTAGATCTTGATATGCTGCATATTTTTGCAGTTCAAACTTAACATCTATCTCTTATAGTTTTTGAAATAAAGGACGAAAAGTATTAAAATTTTGAAAATTTGATGTAAAAAGGGCAATTTAAACTTAACCTTTATCTCTTATAGTTTTTGAAATATCAGATGAAAAGTATTAAAATTTAAATTTTTTTTTAATGAAAAAAGGGCAATAACTCCAAAACGGGTAATGGGATTTACTTCAAAATTGCAGGGTAGGTAGATCTTGACATGCTGCATATTTTTGCAATTAAACTTAACCTTTATCTCTTATAGTTTTTGAAATATAAGACGAAAAGTATTAAAATTTAAAAAATTTGATGAAAAAAGGGCAATAATTCAATGATGGGTAATCAGATTTACTTCAAAATTGCAGGGTAGGTAGATCTTAACATGCTGAACATGTACACGGTGTATATCCATAACGGAACCTTCGGGATGAACATCGACGTTACACGATTCTTGGGGGAACAAGTAACGGATCCTTGGTAGATTTTTGAAGTAAGTTGAAAAACCGGTCTCTTTATTTTTACGATTTAATACGATCAAAGATGTCTAGGAACTGTATATTAAGTGTCACGGAACTCAGCTATTATTACATTTGCCATTTCTACAAGATTTATCGCATCTGTTCATACGCAGAAGCGGCATTTATAAAAACAATTGCAGTTTTCACCTCATCAACATATTGAAAAGACGTTTTCATCACATAGTTTGTCTTATATCATCAATTTAACAGTATTCTGTTATTTGATTATTAGCTAGAGTATATCTTGGATGTTCATTTCAATGCCATGACAAATATGAAAACCAATTAATGTATAATAAAATCAATAATGATGAAAAAATTTCATCTCGGCAAAGCAACGGATCTTTATGATTGTGGAACTGCAACCTTCGGGATTGCCAAAGGAAATATTCAAAGCGTTCTTACACTGGTAATTAGGGACCCAGGGGGGAGGAGGGATAACAACCATACTTTTTACGGGGATGTACCACTGAAGGATTGATTGATTGATTGAATGGGGTTTAACGTCACTTTCAACAGTGTTTCAGCTATATCGTGGCGGTCTGAAGGATTGAAAACTGGCCCAAATCAATATATCCTAAACAGGTATATTATTCACTATATTTGGCTATTTTTTTTACTGGAAAAGGAGAAAAATTACTCCCCCCCCCAAATTGATATAATTGTTTCATAAGCTTACAAAACTTGTTACCCTTTCATATTTGCACATCCCAGTATACCATACAAAATACAGTGGCGTATCCAGAAAAAAAGAAGCTGTAAGCAGGGGGTCCGGGGTCGGCATTTTTTTTACATTTCAAGACAAAAATTCCCAAAAAGAAAGATATAAATTTTATTTTTTCTTTCTTTTCAGTAATTTTTTTCTAAAATGTGAAAACAAAACAATGAAAGGGAAAAATGATTTTTTTTTTCAAAAAGGGCAGGGGCTTTGCAGCTACAAGCCTCCTTAAGGTGGTACCATACACTTCAGGTAAAATTGGATCTTCTCGTTTAATTTTCTTTTTTTTTTGGCAGTGTGTTTGAATATATCCACAGTAATAAATATAAAAATCCGCTTAGAAATGACTTCACAATAAAACATTTTTGAAAATGTGGTTTTATTAAGGAATATTTGAAATTGTTGAACAGGTTATACGATATAACCTGGGTTGGGTCAGTTTACGCTTAATAAACCGTGAAGCGGTTTATGAAAAGCGTAAACTGACCGAAACCAGGTTATACAAGTATATACAAGTATAACCTGTTCAATAATTTCAAATATTCCTTATAATTTAATTTTTACAATAAAATTTAATGATTCCTCAATTTTAATTGCGATTATTTCATGTTACTATTTGAATTTGTCGTTAGCGGATGAACACGTTGGTGACGTCACAATATCAACTCAGGTTATCGAGTATAACCAATCAGGCAGATCAGCCAATCGGATTGCAGTATTCACATCAAATTAAATTATTATGAAATATCTAGCGTAAAATCGAGAGTGACGAATAAGTATGTTCCATGACTGTAGTCTGATGTGAAATACATTATGCATACTTTTTTTTAATATTGTCATATAATTTAATTTGATTTGAAAATTTCAATCTGATTGGCTAATCCACTTGAGAAAATTTTGGTTATACTCTATAACCTGGGTTGGTATTGTGACGTCCCCAACGTGTTCATCCGCCAACGACAAATTCAAATAGTCACATGAAATAATCGTAATTAAAATCGAGGAATCATTCATTTTTTTTGTAAACATTAAATTATAAAGAATATTTGATATTGTTGAACAGGTTATACTTGCATAACCTGGTTTGGGTCAGTTTACGCTTTTCATAAACTGCTTTGCGGTTTATTAATCGTAAACTGACCCGAACCAGGTTATATCGCATAACCTGTTCGACAAGTATTATATATACCATGGATCTTACGAATTAACTTATTTAAACCAACGAATCCGAAGGGTGCTGTGTCCTACTAGGTGGACTGTCAGAGCAGATGCCCTTTGTAGTATAGTGGAAAATTTTACCATTCTTCTTGATGTTTGGGATGAATCCATGGATTATGTAAAAGATACCGAAATGAAATCACGTATACGAGGTATTGCTAGTTATATGATGAACTTCAACTTTCTCTATGGTGCTTTGCTTGGAGAATGTCTTTTGAGGCATAGTGATAATTTAAGTCGGGCACTTCAAAGTGACACTATTCCTGCTGCCAAAGGACAGAGTATTGCCGCAATGACCGTCAAGACACTGGAAAGTATCAGAAATGATGAAGCCTGTTCACTATTCTGGCAAAAGGTAACTTCCAAAGGGAAAGAACTGAAAGTCAATGAACCAACCTTACCTCGAGTGAGACGAATTCCGAAGAAACTTGACGAAGGTGGAGACCCACATTCTGCAAAAACGGCCGAGGACCATTATAGGCAAATGTATTTTGAAGCCCTTGACTTGTTGATCAATTGCATACAGAAACGGTTTAATCAAAATGGTTATCAGACATACATGAACTTGGAAAACCTACTACTCAAAGTAACCTCGGGTGAAAGTTATGAAGCGGAATTATCCTTTATTTGTAACTTCTATTGTTCAGATATTAATTCACATGATCTTGCAACTCAGCTTATCACCTTAAGAACCAATTTTCCAAAAGATTTGTTACCTAAACCATCGCTAAAATCAATCCAAGACTTCATTCTCAAAAATGGTCCGTCTCTTTACAGTGAAATTGCTGTCATCCTTAAGCTAATTTTGGTAATGCCTGCAACAAATGCCGTAAGTGAAAGATCATTTAGTGCAATGAAGAGAGTAAAGACTTACTTACGATCAACAATGACACAGAAACGAATGAACAATCTGATGATCTTACACGTTCACAAAGACAGAACCGACTTCATCAAATTATATGAAGTTGCCAATGAATTTGTGAGAGGAAATGAACGTCGGTTATTTACATTTGGCAAATTTGAAGACGAATGTCAAGTGTAATCATAATCAGAAATACTTTTCAAGTATATTATATGAACAGAACATAAAATATGTCATAGAGTTAGTGATGAAAAATTTAGATAATTGCTATTTAGCATTGTTTTTTCCAACTCGGTCACTGTTCCACTCAAATATGAGATGGACTGTTAATGAAAAATAAAGCAATATAGAGTAACGTGAGACAATATCCCAATTAATACAGGACGAAAAAAAGTCAACGGTGAGTGGGTGGGATAACCGGGGTAACGAGTTTTGACTGCCACTGGAAAATGGGAGAGATGGGTAGGGTTGGAAATTTAGCCTTCTATACGGCCCCAAAATGCCTATTCTTATCGAATATATAAGAAGGGATCTTTATACTGCATGGAGTGTGGCGTTCCTCCACACAGTTTGTCTACAATGGTTCACGGAAAGGCTTTCCGTATTATGACCTGACTACCCCGCAACGATAGGGCATTCCCCTATCCACCACATTTGGACGCACCTGGACAGCTCTGTAGACGGAGCCCCTGAAAACCGAATCGGGTGCTGGTACCAAGTCCGGCTATCCCGAATTCCTATCGTGATAAATGTCTGTTTGTTGTCTATACTTTATGTTTTGGAGATTGTTGGTTTGGATTTGGTGAGTGGTGTTTGATTGGAGCTTTTTGTTTTGTCATTGTGGGGTTTTCGTTTCAGTGTTAAATAAAGTATTGGAACAGCAAGCATGCATGATGCTATTGATGGAACCGTATAAGAAATCATCTCTATAGTCACCTTTCCAGTCAAATGAAATATTTAGGAATGTACTACATTTGTTTACTTACAATGATGTTTTATATATCACAAGTATCGCGGCATAGTGACAAAAAGGGTTCACTCATAAACCATTTTAATAAGTGCAGTTGAAGAAATAACTAGAACTATAAAATGGACAGCGCCAAATCTATCATAAACCAGGAGATTTCCGGAAGAGTGAGAATATTCTGCCACAGCGGCCATAAACACATATTTGATTAAAAAATTTTGAAGTTGATTTAGGTTATCAAATTTTTTGGGCCCCCTCAAATAAAATATTATTCCTACGGGCCTGCATAATACATTGTATATGGGCCCTAATCATTTATTATAAATGAGTTTGTGCTTATAAAGTATTTAGTATTTAGTATTATTGTCGTAAAGGGTCCGTTGCCTCCAAGTCGCGAAGGTCGCAGTGCCACATTTTAACACGTTTTCTATAAATCGTAAAGGTGCTGTTACAAACCTTTTCCATTAAAAATCGAATTTAATGGGCTTTAATGGATTATTAACTGAAGACTGGGTTAGGAGTTGGTGCATTTAGGTTTCTTCTTTTAATAATTGTCAAAATTTGAGAGTTAAAAGGTGGAAAAAAGCAAATATTCATAAAAGATATTTCCGAAATTTCACTCTACATTGACAGTCATCTCATTGGAAAGTGAGCAAAACGCATTTTCAGCAGACGTAGGTGAATGGTTTTTGGTGGATGGATTGAATCATACATCAGAGAGTTCCGTGAGAGCAAAATATACCATATATTTAGCTTCCTTCCTTTCAGCTATCCATTATTATGTGGCTTTCCCACTTGCTGACATCCTTTTCATCACAAAGGATCTGTTACTTGTTCCCCCAAGAATCGTGTAACGTCGATGTTCATCCCGATATACACTGTGATGTATGCAGTTTGAATTTAACATCTATCTCTTATAGTTTTTTAAATAAAGGACGAAGAGTACAAAATATGCCTAATTTGCATAATCGGTATAAATCGGCTGAAAGAAAAATTTCACAGAAAAACCCGTAATATATGTTAAACTACTCCTTGTCATGTAGCTGCAGTTAAAATTTGAGCTCATTTTGACTTATACTAAAGCAGCAATGGACAATTGAAGACATTTCTATTTTTAGTAACAGCAGCCATCTTGAATGGAGGGCGGGACTGTCGGACACAATTTTGAAAGGGACCCACCCAGGGACCATTCCTGCCAGGTTTGGTTTAATTTGGTTCAGCGGTTTCAGAGGAGAAGATTTAAATGTGATCTTTTATCAAAATACGCCTAAATTGTATAATCGGTATAAATCGGCTGAAAGAAAAATTTCACAGAAAAACCCGTAATATGTGTTAAACCACTCATTGCCATGTAGCTGCAGCTAAATTTTGAGCTCATTTTAACCTATACTAAAGCAGCAATAGACCATTGAAATTTCATCCCCCCCTTTTTTCTATTTTTAGCTTGGCAGTCATCTTGGTTTGAAGTCGAGATCACCGGACACAATTTTGGAAGGGGGTCATCCAAGGACCATTCAACAAAAGTTTGGTTGCAATTGGCCCAGTAGTTTCTTAGGATAAGATTAAAATGTGAAATGTTGACAGACGGACGACGGACGAAAAGTGATGGCAATAGCTCACATGACCCTTTGGGTCAGGTGAGCTAATAAGGGCAATAACTCCAAAATGGGTGATGGGATTTACTTCACAATTGCAGGGTAGGTAGATCTTGACATGCTGAACATGTTTGCAGCTTAAACTTAACATCTGTCTCTTATAGTTTTTGAAATAAAGGACGAAAAGTATTAAAATTTAGAAAATTTGATGAAAAAAGGAAAATAACTCCAAAATGTGTAATGGGATTTACTTCAAAATTGCAGGGTAGGTAGATAGTGACATGCTGCACATTTTTGCAATTTAAACTTAATATCTATCTCTTATAGTTTTTGAAATAAAGGATAAAAAGTATTAAAATTTTAAAAATTTGATGAAAAAAGGGCAATAACTCCAAAATGGATAATGGCATTTACTTAAAAATTGCAGTGTAGGTAGATCTTGACATGATGCACATTTTTGCAATTTAAACTTAACATCTATCTCTTATAGTTTTTGAAATAAAGGACAAAAAATATTAAAATTTCAAAAATTTGATGAAAAAAGGACAATAACTCCAAGATGGGTAATCAGATTTACTTCAAAATTGCAGGGTTGGTAGATCTTGCTGTGCTGATCATTTTACCCTTTGTCAGATTTTTGATATTATTACAGTTTTTGAGTTATTACCCAAAAAACCGCAATTTTACCGTATGTTCTATTTTTAGTAACAGTGGCCATGTTTGTTGGCCGAATGGAACCAAATGAAGAAGTTTTATAGAGGATTTTACATAGATGCTTCCTGCCAAGTTTGGCTCCATTTGGCCAAGCAGTTTCAGAGGAGAAGATTTTTTTAACATTAGCCAATCAGAAACAAGAATTGCCCTTGGGGGCCATATTTGTTGGCAGAATGGGACGAAATGAAGAAACTTTATAGAGGACCTTATATAGATGTTTTCTGCCAAGTTTGATTCCATTTGGCCCAGTTGTTTCAGAGGAGTAGATTAAAATATGAAAAAGTTAACGGATGGACGACAGACGGCAAGTGATGGCAATACCTCACATGACCCTTTGGGTCAGGTGAGCTAAATGGCTGTTGATAGTGGAAGTATGTCAATATAAATCCATTCAAAAAAGTATACATCAAAATTGGATGAAAAATAAAAATTATATATAACTTTAGACTCCTTTATGAAAAAAATATGAGCAACACAAATCCCATCCAAAAAACAGGTGTTCCTGCAGCTGTTTCTAATAAGACATATTTATACAACATCCAAATATGTATTCAAGTTATCCTAAGTTTTGCATTTTGTTTAGGCCAATTACTCTTAACAAATCTTTTTTTTTAAATACTATATTATACTCAATGTAATAACCAGTAACACTAGTTATGTCAGTCAACAATGGAAGTGTGAAATATAGAAGAAATTTAATGTGTTTTCATCAGATTTCTCTCATACAATTTCCTTGTGTACAATCATGGTGGGGTTTTTTCTCAATAAAGCACATATACGGTAATGTGAATTTTTGTGTCGGCAAATACTTCACATATTTTTGCTTTCACTTTTTTCCACTCCAATCTATCGAGTCCACACCCTAATTGAGGCATTGCTAATGTTTGTACATCATTGACCACACAATGTTTCTTCATATCTTCCAGGCTTTTCCTGAGGTCATCATAGGTAGGTTTTTCAGTTACCTTGGCCTTTGTAATGAGATAATAAATGAATCGCTCCCCTCTCTTCAGCACTGCAACTTGTCCTATCTTCTTCTCTAGAACAGAATTCAAGTTAATTTGATCTTTTAAAGTCAATACATATAAAAATAATTCCTTAATAACATCAATTTCATTGTAATTACAAAAAAAAGAAGCCATTCATATTCCTGTTACCAACCATCCAAAAATAAATAAAACAGAAAAAAACTTTTAATTCAACTAGGCAGCAAGTCACTGTTTACTTTATATGATAAACCGTAATTTGAATATTGGTGCCTTCAAATATTTTGTAGATTAGATCTGTGACATTTCCCCAGTCAAGGCTGTCAAGGCCACTACCAATTCTAGGCATTGACAGATGCCGAACTTTGTTGTCGACGCAGTGATCTTTTAACGCCTTTAAAGAAGCCTCGATACTCTTATAGGACGGCGTGCCTGACGCTTTGGGTTTGGTAATCAGACTGTAAATAAATCGGTCACCCTTTTTCAGGACTGCAACCTGTCCAGTCTTTTTACCTACGAACATATAAATAGGAACTAATGATGATGTTTTAAATCAAAAAGGTAATTTAATAGCACTGAGAGATGACCATTATTTTCTGTAAGTATTTTCAGTTTTATTAATCTTATTTCACTAAAAGATTCTAGATACTCCTCTAAAAGTGTTTTTTCGGGAGTACATCCGATAACCATGATCAAAACATGGAGTTGATTTAAGCTGTAGTCTGATGCCCATTTACCTCTTTCATTGAATCAATGGTATGTTACCTATTTTAGCTCCACTGTTTAGGCCCTTTTGCTTTTCTTGCTCTCAATGATTTTAAAATTATTTGGCTTTCTAATCTTTCAATTTTAGCGTTCCTGTGATGTCAAGTGCACTAAATTAGATATCTACGTTTTTATTAAAGACTAGAACTCTTTTTTTTACATGCATTCCTTTTGCTGGGTTAGGGATATTACAAATAATACCCAAGGAAATTATATGAAAATAAAAAAAATATTCATGTGAATGGAAAGGAACCACACACTACAATATATTCATTTCAGACACATGGCATTTACTATCAACTGGTACACGACCACTGAAAAACTTGAGTTTTTATTTCGTTTTGAAATGGATAGGACTATTTTAAACAACAATTAGTAGGTAGACATGTCGCTCCACTCAGAACCATTATCCTGATTCCAAGCCAGCCAGGATCTGCTCTTACTCTTAAAGCTGCCTCCTTAGTGATTGTGTGCCAGCTAGGATTTGCTCTTAGTCCTTAAAGCTACATGCTTAGTGATTGTGTGCTAGCCAGGTTTTGCTCTTAGTCCTTAAAGCTACATGCTTAGTGATTGTGTGCCAGCCAGGTTTTGCCCTTAGTCCTTAAAGCTACATGCTTAGTGATTGTGTGCCAGCCATGTTTTTCCCTTAGTCCTTAAAGCTGCATGCTTAGTGATTGTGTGCTAGCCAGGTTTTGCCCTTAGTCCTTAAAGCTACATGTTTAGTGATTGTGTGCCAGCCAGGTTTTGTTCCTACTCTTAAAGCTGCAGGCTTAGTGATTGTGTGCCAGCCAGGATTTGCTCTTAGTCCTTAAAGCTACATGCTTAGTGATTGTGTGCCAGCCAGGTTTTGCTCTTAGTCCTTAAAGCTGCATGCTTAGTGATTGTGTGCCAGCCTAGATTTGCTCTTAGTCTTAAAGCTGCATGCTTAGTAATTGTGTGCCAGCCAGGATTTGCTCTTAGTCCTTAAAGCTACATGCTTAGTGATTGTGTGCCAGCCAGGTTTTGCTCTTAGTCTTAAAGCT
>MJUT01055829.1:36361-50660 GCA_002080005.1 Gigantidas platifrons | reverse complement strand
ATATAACCTAATGATAAATTCTGGAAAAAAATTTCGCGCCTTGCGCGACAAAAAAAAATAAATATTGTAACTCTCGTGTTGTCCGAAATTTTTTTTCTGAAAGCCCCCCCACCCTGCAAGTCTCTTACCATTTTTACTATTAGTTTCCTTTTCTGGTTAGCTTCTTTCCTTGTAATAGTAGTCCCTCGTCTTTATGGAAGTCTTCGGAATGTCAGTTAGTTGGGAAATAGAAAAATCGTACGCTCGGGTGGTACATACATGTGTACATGCATGTTTAATTACCTTTTGAGTCAGTTAGGAATAGGAGCTACTATTACAAGGAACAAAACGAAACGAAAAGGTTTGTTTCTCGTCACTTTAAAGACTTTACGGTTCCGTTTCGTTTTTTGAATTTGCAAGTAAACAATCCATGTGTTTGGTTTAAAGTAGCGGATCCAGAGGGGGTGTGCGGTCAGTCCGTCAAATTTCAATTTCTGATCTCAATGCAAATGTGAAAATGCTTGCATTTACCGATGGGACGTGCGTCTATATAATGTTGCTACCATTAGGCTTCATATTTGCTGAATTTATCGCTAAACGTATACATGTATAATGTTCCCTCTCCCAGAGGATATGGCTGGGTTAGAATAGGCACCATATACCTGCGCTTATCGTAGAAGGCGACTATCGGGGTCACCCGTTGTAATCCCGGGGAATAAAAATTTGACCAACTTGTCCTTTGGAAGAGAAGGAAAACCGGGGTCCCGTGTTGAGAAAATACCACGCTCTTTGCACGTTAAAGATCCCCCGCAGAGTTCGTTAAGAGGAGGCCATTGGGCCCCTGTCTCGGCTAAATTTTCCGACCCTACCCAACATAGCAGTCAAAAGTCGTTGCCCATGTTGACCCATCCCAGGGCCCTCTTTCTGATTTTTTGTTTGTAAACTTGTTTTCGTCCTGAATATGGCTGAAATACTGCTCGCTGAACGTTAAGCAATCAATCAATCATATATAATACTATCATATACATTTTTGTAATTAAATTTGAAGAACTTAGCGGATGTCATACATTATATTATTTTTCTTAAATCATATTATTATTCAGTTAGGGTCCCCGTAAAACGTTTTAATTTACTTTAACCAGAAGCGGGTCAAGAATTTAGAGTTGTTTTTGCTTTAGTGTTGATTTTAAGTGGTAATTTCAAGTATAAAAACAAATTTTTGGCACTTTTAGGGGGATGCGCCCCTATGTCATTAAAGAGTAGTATCCTCCATCCGAACATCCTTGATAAGCTAATTGGCACATGTAAATAGGAACCACCCTCATGGTATGTTGGAATGTCTTGAAAGATATTAATGAGACTTGGCATGCCTCTTGCATTTATAGGTTGTCGGGACTAATGGGCTGTCGGACTAATGGGTTGCCGGACTAATGGGCCGTCGGACTATCGAGAGGACCCCATTTTACGGACACCCAATATTATTAAATTTTAATCAGTTTTTATTTTGTTTTATTTTGATTAAAGATTTATGAGATAATGATTTATGTAATATAAAAATAATTATTCTATATTATTTTATAATTTTATAAATATTTAAAACTATAGACAACGATTTGTCGCAGCTACGTGTATTTAATTTGATACTCACCTCACGTGCAGCTACGTTTATTTAATTTAACTTGAGTTTGCACTTGTGAAGAGTTAAGACTATAATTCACAACTGGTGAAAAATGAACGCTAGAATTTGCAACTGGTGAAGAATAAACACTAGAATTTGCAACTGGTGACTTGATGGGTGAGGTTNAGTGCTGATTGGGGATTGTCCGGGTGAAGGTGGCGTAATGTTTCTATTTGGTGATGTTACTGGTGAACTGTGTGAAGGATGATTGTTTAGCAAAGGTACAAAATGGTTAGGTGTCCAAATACCACCAGTGAATAGTGCCATGGAAATCCACATGATAGTTAGGGTGTCAGTAGACCAAACATTTGATGGACTAAACACGTATTGAGAGTGGCTTGTACAAAGTCTGATGACCCATTGCACGGAGGATATACACAATTAATGTTCATACAAAGTACATCAGATGCTGGCATAATGGCCCAGGGAGAAGCAGACCGAAGGCATAAACCGGTCCTATCTCGTCTCTCAAGCATTGGAAGCATTCGAAATCAATGCTCCCACTGAAGCCAGCAACGTCTTGGAGGGTCAGGTTTTCACAGGAGTAGTGGAACCAGGAACTGCAGCTGTCACATCGGATTACTTCTGTAGTACAGTTCTGACGACAGGCACCACATGGGTAGAACTCTGACCTTTTGGTATAGGCCACTAGCGTTTATGTATTTAAATGTTAAATTGTTATAATCACATTTTTAAGAACCAAAACATTATTTTTGCAAGGTCTGCAATATATCCTTTATTTCCTTATAAATATTTACTTTTTTCCGCTCACTCAATTTTTATCGTTTCTGGAAATAGTCATGCAATTATAAAGGAAAATCTGAAATGTGATAAATGTTTTCTTTATGATAGAATAAGATCATACATAAATGAATAAGTAAAAGATATTCTGATAAATACCAATTACAAAATTCCGGAAAATAAATATGTCCGATTCCGATTGGGTTTTACATTACCGCGACCTTTTTGTAAGTAAGAACACCGAATTAATGAATAAAATGGGAAATAAACTAAAAAAAAAACATCTTAAATAAGTATTTTAATACATTATGTGTATATTTTAGTTTATTTAGTGTTTACTTGAGTGTATTTGAGTAAAGAGACGGACCGTATTTCTCATCATATTGATAAAATTTCCGATTCCTGTGGATTATCGTTGCTAAATATTATGCACGTTTCATAAATTTAGTAACATATCTGTTGAGTTACAAGAGTCTGTGATATTTGTTCCCGTATTTTGGTGGTATAAAATTGACCTCGAAGCTTTAATAATTTTTTTCGGCAGAATTCGGCACAGTTAATTCAATAACATATATATTTGGAGCTACACGTGTCTATGAGGATTGTTGCTAGTTTGTCAGTGACTTCCGGCAGGTGTTCTCTGGTTTCCTCCACCAATAAAGCTGACCGCCACGATATAACTGAAATATTGTTGAAAGTGGAGTTAAACACCATAACCCCCTAACCCTCTTTTTGTTTAATGGTCCTTACGGTCTTAGCTCTGAGATGATATCCGATACCATGATGAGGGGGAGGACAGGGGGTGGTCTTCTCCTTTCTCCCACACATCTTCTCCTTTCTCGAATCCCTCTTCTCCTTTCTCCCACCGGAAAAATAAATCTCCCTATGAAAAAAGGTTAAAAAAAATGTTTTGTTCCTTTTTAATAAAAATCGTAAACGTTGAACGCTAAATTTATAAATAACGAAGTCGAAACGTGAACTGTCAAAATCCTCATTTCATCTATCGGAACATCGTCGGTAACCCACGGTTGATTCCGATACGTTCCTCTCATCATCTGTATCGTGAATTATGTTTATGTATTCGATTAAATGATAATGTTTCATTACCTTTCTGTCATTTTAGATCATTTTTTGAAAAAAAAATCTATTTTTTTGTTTCCTCATTTTCTCCTTTGATCTCCTTTCCCCCACCCTTTTTCTCCTTTCTCCCACCTTTTCTCTCCTGTCTCCCACCCCCTTTCTCCTTATTTCCCACACAATGGTCACGTGCTTTCTATAGAAGAATACAAAATGTTAATTGTAGTTTCTGTTGTATTTTGAATATATTGGATGCACCGCGCATGAAAAAATTAAATGACAAACTAAAAATACCGCATGGAAACAAAATAAAAGACCCAGAAGTTGAAGTAGGACATTTATCACTGGCGTCAACGTGATGATCGTAACTGCAGTTACGATCATCCCAACATGGCGGATGGAAAAACGGAAAATTTTATTAGGCCATTTTCTCCATGTTAACAGTTTATTTTCATATTTGTATTGTGTCAAGAAACATGTTGTTAAGTCAGTTCATTGAAAGGTTGTTTTCCATAACATGGAAATTTGACGAGAAGAAAGAAAATGGAGATACAAAAAAACTCGATGATGATCGTAACTTTATTATTATATCTGCAATGATGATCGTAACTTTCACTTTTGATGATCGTAACTCATGTGCCAACGAAGCTTGGATTGAGAAACAGAATTCGTTACGCATGCAAAAACGGACATGTTATCAGTCAGTCAAAGTAATTATGACGCATGAAAAGTATATTTTTAATTTTAGATGGAAAAGGGTAACAATTTACAAGGCGTCATAATTATTTGAACTAGTTATCAACGTAAAAGCAAAAGTATAATAATAACCGTTGATCATTTCAAAGGATTTTTATGGCGGTAAACTGAACTGTTGAAACGATATGTATAGATACATAAGTCTTTTGGTTGAAAAGTATTTCGACAAACATTATTTTCCATTTTTTTTCTATATACAAAACCAGATATAAAATATTGAAAAAGCGTTTCTTAATTTATTTTGATGAAATAAACACCAAGAGATGCAGAAATATTAAAATTTGCGTGTGTATTCGACCATCATTATTCTTGGTATTGAATTTTTCTCACAAATGAAATGCATTGTTTGAGAAATAATTCATGGAAGCCATATGTATATATTGTTTTTACCACGGGTAGGCTCTTTATGTCACGAAGTTTAACCCCGAGCGTTAGTGATGGGTAAAAAACTGACATAAAGGGCCCACCCATGGTAAAAACAATATATACATATGGCTTCAATGAATTATTTCGATTGTAATATGTAAAAATTGGTAAAATATCGTTATAAATTGTCGATGACGTCATAAATTACAATGGGTGTAGGTATATATTAATTTTACCACGGGTTTGGACTCAAAGCGTTTGAAGGACGTCAATATTAGAATACGATTTCTCCCTTATATCTACAAAAATAACGCCGTCAAAATTTCTCTCGCCTTCTACTCCACGGCGCTGGTAAGACGATTATAGCAACAATATAATTTCATCAGGATAAGCTATTTTATCGTTTATTTGTTTTTCTTTTATGAAATTCTGTCAGGATATGGTGTCATTTTTTAAAACAACATCTGGTTTTGTTAGAAAATTATGGGAGAGGTGTTTGTGGAAATAATATTGAGTCTTGATGGTATATGGACAGTTAGCATGCATGGTTACATTTGTTTTAGACACTGTACACAGCTCAAATGGATATTAATAAAACTGAACCTATAGAGCCTGAATCGGCCCCCAATATATCTGAAGTATTGGTAAGTACTGTGGATATCTTAGACAATGTAGGAGTTTGAATAGTAAATTCCTCTATCAAAACAGATAAACATCTTATTGAGATCAAATTGTCATTGTCAATTTGATTAGATTTTCGGTTTTAAAACCACAAGCAAATAAAAAGTAACACAAGACAATGATTACTTGTAATTATAACTGGGAGGTGGTGATAAACTCTTACATATAGACATTAATCTTTATATGCAGCAAGATTAGCTTTTTAAAAAAAAACTGAAGTCAGCCCCTGGCATTCTTCATGCCAGTGAAAGCAACCGTTTGAAGCATGCTTTAAAGCACATGTACATCAAGAATTGTTATAGATTAAGCAATGTATAAGCATGGCAATTCATGAAATTGATCATAGAAAACGAAATCATCAGTGACTGACCATTTATGGGTATGGTATTTCCCGTATACGCACTCGGCAACGGGATCCCCGGGGGCTGACAAATAGAAAGTGTCTAGCTATTCCGTTGTGAGCAGTCCTCCAATCAATCATAATTTGTTTAGCATTCTGTTGCACTGCAGACGCTGTATACAATATGATAAAAAAAAATTATGTAAAAGGTCTCAACGTTTTTACATTTTATATGAATGTGTATTGTAGGATGTATCTTTAAACAGTCTGGATGGTAAACAGTTGAAAAAAATATTTATACTACAATCGTTCTATTTGAGCAGTCAAAATGTACTGTTATTGTGTTTATACTGCAACTTTTCCAACAGTTAAATTGTTAGGGTTTTTTCATTAAAACCCTTTAAAATTTTGAAATTGCCGACGTAACAATACCACGAACCTCTGTTTACTTGGACGTCACAGATATATTTCTTTGGAAACACATTGTTAATGTCATAAAGAAAGAGATATATGGTCAGTGATTGTGTATGCCTAAACGATATACAGTCAATGCAATTTGACTGTTGAAATAGCGCGGCTGTAGTATAAATTAGTTTTTATAAAGAAATGTATTTTTTTTTATCTTTTTATCTTTATTTTTAAAGGGTTTAAAACAGTTAGAAAAGTTGCAGTATAAACACAATAACAGTGCATTGACTCGACATAACTAAAACGATATACAGATTCGTCCCGAAAGGCGGAAAACGCTCGGAGGACCCTCGTGTTTACTCGTTTCTGAGCCTTATCTATATATCGTTGTTATGTCAAGTCAATGCACTGTTATTTTCTATTTATAAGGCTAGAAATCGTTCAAGCACGTCGGTGGTTCGTGCTGTTTGACAAATTGCGTTGTTCATTGAGCGCTTAATTTGTTCATTTTTTAAAGCAGTATATCGTGGCCGCTAAGTATGATGTTTATTTAAAAAATAAAAATATTGAAAATTTTGAGCTACGATCATCTTTCTACTTTAAAATAGTGTAAGTTACGATCATCAATCGACGGGGTTACGATCATCATCGAGTTTTTTTGTATCTCGATTTTCTTTCTTCTCGTCAAATTTCCATGTTATGGAAAACAACCTTTCAATGAACTGACTTAACAACATGTTTCTTGACACAATACAAATATGAAAATAAACTGTTAACATGGAGAAAATGGCCTAATAAAATTTTCCGGTTTTTCCATCCGCCATGTTGGATGATCGTAATTACGATCATCACGTTGACGCCAGTGATTTATACCGCACCGTGCATGTCGTGACATCATGACAAATGTCAGTGATGAAGATCATCATGGTTCAAGAAATTTCATTAGAATGGGACAAATTGTATGATTTTGATGAACCGTTACATACCGATAAAATTGTCATCATTTAGTTTATAATAATGTGATGAACTTAATTACTCTTGGACACTGTAATGACTGCAATCTGTAATCTGATTGGTTAATTCCGTACGCCTTTACTTACGACACAGAACATATTCTATTTGCCATGTCAAAGACATATGATTCCTAATTCTTAAATATAATGGGTTTATCTGATATGTCAAGATGTATAAGATAAAACTTACTGTAAAATATTTTACTTGAATATTATAATAATGATATGAAATTCCACTTTACAAAAAAAAATCACCTACTTCACGAAGATTAACATTTAGCTAACAAAAGAACATCAACACAAATGCTACATTTGCACATTTACGACAACGAAGATATCCAATAGAATCTTGTTATCTCGAAATCGAATAAAAATCATCGGTTATTTCGATAACTTGAATTTACCATGGAAAACTCGAATACTTCTCTATTCCGAATGCAAACCAATGGCATTCAACTTTGACAAACTGAAGTTCGAAATATGTGTCTTTGTATTTGACTAGCAATACTTTATTGTGATCGTTATTGATGTGAAACATTTAGAAATACCAATATGACCACAAATGCCAAGCCGTACAACTCATTGATTATACTATTAACTTGTTTTCTATCAGATGACGAAAGAGTGGTCCATTTTTATCTTAATCATTGCCAATGGCAAGTACAGATGTTCTATGTAAGTAATTCGCACGTCCGTCATAAGTTGATATAAAAAATAATAAGCCACATCAAATAAGAACTGATTATGTGTTAATTATTGAATTATTTTTTTGACAAGAATTGTTTTTGACGTAAATTTTGAAAAATTCCGTTAATATTGTAACCGGGGTGGATTTCTATATTGGTGTGTGGTATACTTCACTGCATGTACTGCTGATAAACTCCCAGTTACGAAATATAATTTATTAACTTAATCCAAATATTTAACAATTACAATGGAAAATATCAGAATAACAATCTGAATCCAGGACAGTAATTTTATATAATTTTCTCTTACTTGTTAGTCTAGTAATCATCGTATCAAATTAAACACAAATATTTATATCCTTATAAATTACTCCAATTAATAGACATGTTGTAAAATTTACATTGAGGGTTAGAGTTATGGTGTTTAACGCCACTTTCAACAATATTTCAGTTATATCGTGGCGGTCTGTGTTATTGTTGGAGGCAACCGGAATACCCGGAGAAAACGATAGACTTGCCGCAAGTCATTGACAAACTTTGTCACTTAATTTTGCATCGAGTATACCTCGCCTGAGCGGGATTCGAACTCACAATGTAAGTGGTGGCAGAATTGCATAGGTAGTTGTAAATCCAACTACCATATATTTATACGACCACGACAGCCACATCGATATTGAGTAACAATATTCACACTATTTCATACAATAGATATTATTATTATTATTTCTTCATTATAAAGTATTTTTCACGTATTATATTTGTTTATGGTTACAATATCCATGTCATTTGTATCACAACAAAGTGTCCATAATAAATATTTGTTCCAACTTGTCATTTTATGAATTTTCAAAACAACGATTCCAAAATAGTAATAATTAAGATAAAATATTCAAAATATAAAATAAGCTTTTTGAATAAATGTCAAACATAGAATAAGTCCAAAAGTCACTCGGTGATACATGTATAATCTTTGCTGAAGACAAAAGATTATACATGTGTAAACACTGCATTTAAATTTTAGAAAAAATATCATCAGTGTTTGAAAATGAAATATTTCCATGAGTGTCCTTTAATGTTATTAGTGCCCTAATATACGCGTATAGTAAAGGATAATGACGTATGTCGCCAATATAAAGCATATATAACTAACGAGGAATACAATTTACCAACATCCCGCCAATCCATACTGAAACTCCCAATAAATTATGTCTTGGGGTTCCATAATTATTTTTTATATTAGGTCTAACAGTACAAATACGGTAGCACAATAATAAATAAACGTGCCCTGGTATGGTTGCACATAATTTAGGTGACGCCGTTTGCTTTCCCATCTTCTACCCTGTCAAATTCAACAAAGTTTTCACTCGTAAAGCAAATCAGTTGATTTTGATTGATTTTTGGTGTTTTAATGCCACTTTCAGCAATATTTCAGCTATATCATGGCGACCAGTTTTAGTGGTGGAAGAAGCCGGAGTACCCGGAGAGAACCACCGACAATGGGCAAGCAACTGATAAACTTTATCACTTGCGACTGCGAGTCGAATGCATCCTTTTTGTAATTTACATAGTCGGGTGCGAACCCACGCCGTATTGGTGATAGACTTGTATGAGTTGTAAGGTAATCCAACTACATAACTCAATGAGCCACACGGGCCCTTAAAGCAAATCGGAGTTCATAAATGAAAAAGAAGAAACTAAGAGTGTTGCTTAACGCCAACTCACAGGAAATTAAACTTTCATACCAGATTTTACAAAATTGTGTACAAAACAAGAAATGAAGATAAAAGTGTGCATTAGCTCGCCATAAAATACCAGCTATCTAAGTGGTATGACCGTATGCAATGCTTTCAAGTTCTATGTCAAAGTCTATGCCTTCAAAGTCTTCTATGAAATTATTATTGGGGAAAACATAGATACTGTGGTATCGTTAGATGTCATACATGTTTGATCTGACATTACCACTGATAATTATGAAACCTATTATATGTTCATATGTAAATTGGTATTACATAAGTACCTCATTGTATTAAATACCACCAATCTTCACATTGTTAATTTGTTTTGTTTCCAATCCTTACCATATACGGCGTCATTACCTACTAAATATCGGGTTCATTTACAGGTGTGGATTATAGAGGTACATGGTAAATTCAGTCATCACATAAAACACAAGACAATTTCAATTATGATTTAGCAGATTTAGATACTAGAATCAGATCTGAATTATAGACAACCACAAATTAGACAAGACTTAAATTTATATAGGTACATGGTACATGGGGAAAGCTTCGCCGACGCTTGCGTTCTTGAGAGGGATAGGTTTGGGGGGTTATCAACTCCAACAGTTGTATTAAAAGCAATAAGTCTACATATAATAGTCATTATGTGTTCTGGCTGAAACAACTGAGAAATGTTAGAAGATACAAAATGTAATAAATATACGTAGATATCTAATTTAGTGTGTACGATACGTGTCTGGAATTATCTCCATCAGATACGCTCAAAGTCGAAAGGTTGGCAGGGGCGGAATCAAGGGGGGGGCGCCCCCACCCCTAAAATTGGAAAAAATATGATTTTTTTTTTGCTTAAAATCGTGATTTTTCACACGAAATACCCCTAAAATTTCGCGCCTCCCTCCGCTCGGCGCGATTTTTTTAAAGTACGCCCCCTAACTTGAAATCCTGGATCCGCCCCTGGTTGGAAAGCCTAATAAGTAAAAACTTTTTTGGAGCCAGTAAACCAAAGGCAAGATAAAAGTGAGATAATTTGAAGTCACAATTCAGACAATGGCCGACAACACACCATACAATATAAACAAGAACTAAATAACGTGGGTGATCTAAGGTGCTCCGGAAGGATAAGAAGTTCATGCTCCACTAGTGATACCCATCTTTTATTTATATACAATGTATATATACTGTATAAATGTAAATAAAAAAAACCAGAAAGTAACCATATACATGTATATATATTCGGAATATTATAAGCTACGAAATTTGGCAACTCAGTATTTGAAATTGACATAAGAAGAAGGGGTGGGGTATCTGATGGTCTAGTAGATTCAAACGTTCAGCAGGTGTAATTAAATTACACCGTATTTGATCTTGCTATGTGGTATGGTTTAAAAAGTGCTTACTTGGCGTAAGCCGCGTTACACAGTAATAAATCACTAAACTCTCTGTATGCAGGGGCGGATCCAACGGGGGGGGGGGCACCCGGCGCGCGCCCCCTAAAATTGGAAAAAAATATGATTTTTTTTTTGTAAAATCGTGATTTTTCACACGAAATACCCCAAATATTTTCGCGCCTCCCTGCGCTCGGCACGATTTTTTTTAAGTGCGCCCCCCTAATTTGAAATCCTGGATCCGCCCCTGTGTATGTAACTTAACTCATTAGAAAGAGGCACACAGAGCTGGATAATATACAGAACAATTGAATGGATAACTGTATGTAAACGTAAACGTAAAAGAAAAGAAACAAATTCAGAAACAGATTAAAAAAAATATCAGATTATGTAATGTTCAAAAAGTAAGATTGCTCTCCCTTTAGACAGAAGTTTAGTTTTTTTAAGACTAATATGTTATAATTTTATTTTTCAAACATTTATTTGCGATTTTGATTGTTTTTTCGACATAAATATTTTAACAGGGAACGTATTAAACATGTATTAAAAACGTTGATATCGAATTTAGTCATCACTGAGTAGGTCGTTTTGAAAATATGAGTCAATCTTTTTCGTATTTTTATTAAGTTAAAACATCACATGTTCACTCTGTCATTACATCCATGTGTTTCAAATTCAGCCTACGCTTTGTTTGATTTCTTTCTGCGCAAATGTACATTTGCTATTTATGTAGGAAAAGGGGATATCGATGGATGCAAAAATTTGCATAATTCACACGAGATTTTTAACGGGTTCGGGTAGAAAAGAGAACAGAAACAAGCTCTGTCAATATACGATAAAACAAGAATCAAGACAGTATACTAGCACCTAGATAGTGCACTAGCATCAATACAGTACACTAGCACCACCGTTGGCTAGATTAAGTTCTGAGGGTTGTTATATCAAGAAATATAAGAAAAAGACATCCCATTCCATACCCCTGTATTTTCTGGTGCTTGCATAGATAGCGATGACGTGATTTAAAAATTGGTTTGAAAACACAGTCAATGACTAGGTAATTTATGATTAATAAGTGATAATAGCACAATTTGTAACTGATATACGTCGTAAACTTTTATTTTTACCTTTTTAATATATAAATTAACGATTCATTACAAGACAAAAAGAAAGGAAAAAACCCATAAATTGCAGACACCATCCCTTTAAGAATGAAAAGAGGTAGAAGGAAAGATAATAAATGTAAAATGATTAATGAATACATGTACCATAAATAGATCTAGAGTGAGTGAGTGCTAACCCACGGAAACGGCAATCCACATCGATTAATTTCATTCTACACTGAGATAATATGCAGTATTAAAAGTATGCTCGCCCATAGTTTGGTAAGAAGATCTAATCATATACAACTCGTTGGATGAAAGGCAGATGTCTAAATGAATTTCATTCTGGGAATCGCTCGCAAAATGTTTTTTGAAGAAACTGAAGAGGTGATCAGAAACCTTAAATCGAAGAACAGACAACGAAATGGCAACTCAAGATTCAAGATTATTTATTTCTCATAAAACCATAGTTGAAACAGTGATACAGAGAATTTGCCAATTTAACATAAATAGATAATAAATACACATGACAAGACAAGATGGTCTACAAAATTAAATAATAATAACAGAAATGAAATAACATCATTTCATTTGGATGACAGAGATATGTGGTTTACCAGGAGGACTAGAATGGTATTGTATAACACGAATGAATTCGCACAGTTTCGTTAGTTTTGGTTTATTTTTAATGTGGAATAATTGACAAAATTTCAAAGTATTGAATCTGTGTGAAAAATATTGACTCGGGTATAATTTTCTCTCATTAGCCAAAGATTTACATTGAAGAATGTAATGAAATTCATCACCTATCTCTAGATCCGTGCATATATTATATAGTCTATTCCCATAACAAACAATTAATGATCCGCAGGTTGTACTTAATGATTTATGTCCATTTGTATATTGTAGATAACAAGCTTATTGCTTCAAAATTGTGTAAGATAACTGATTTTTCTTTTATTTCTTAGAATATAATTTAAATCGTATTAAGGAAATATAAAATTAAGACCGGCTTTGATCATTAGAAAAGATCGGTTTTATAAGTTCTATCTAAGTGTGATAAATATGTTATTTTTATCAATTTAAAGTCGACTTGGATCGTTTTAAGAATGTTGTGTTTTTCTTTTTTGTAAATGTTTTGTTTTCATTCTAAACTTCAAATATAAATATTTAGATGGATTTATAAAAGTTGTAAAATTCAATTCAATGAATAAATGAAAATATTGAAATATTGTTCATTATGTTAAATTAGTTTGTGAATACCTATTGTGATATAAGTGACTATTATATTATATATGATTAATGAAAATCATATTTGAAAATTAAAAATAAAATTTTTACTTTGAACCTTTTTTTTTATATTTGTCATTCAACGAAGTGTTTAATTCTTTATCACTTTGTTTTGTGTACTTGGTGTTGTTTTACAAACCATTTTAGACGTTTATATATCGTTTTCCAAATAGCATATTTCATATTTTATTTTATTCTTTTTGCCTCGGAGAACACTGATGAGAAATTATTAGTCGTAAGTCCTCCAGTTACATCAGAAAAGTTTGAAGATACCAAAGGAATAATCAGAAGCCGTAAATCGAAGAAGGACAGATAATACAATGGTCAAAAGAAAAAGGACAAACAACGATCTACAAAACATTACACTAAAAACTATAGAACGAGCAACACGAACCCCACTAAAAACCGGGAATGAACCCAGGTGATCCTGAATGGTTATCAGTTCCTGCTCCACGTATGATACCCATCGTGTTACTGTTAAACGACACGAACATCATATGATATGGAAATCGTGTAGGAGACCAGTATGTGAAAATAAATACAAATAAAACATGAACTTCCTACTAAATAAGTGGGAGTCAAGACGAATCGAACATCGTTTTTACGCGGAAATCGTAGCGGACACCACAACAAGGAAGTGAAAAGGAGAAGACTTATAACTCGACAACATGAACAACACAAACCCCATTAAGACAATTTAAAGAAAGGGGAGGCGAAATCAGGTGCTCCGGAAGAATAGGCAGTTCCTGCTCCACATGTGACGCACGTCGTGTTACTCTTGTTAGTCATGAATGAAGACAGGACCGGATTCTGATTACGAATTAGTGGCAATTTGTGACACAGATACTCTGTAACGGTTGATCCAGTCATGATGACAACCGTAAAACTTTCGAGGTAATGTCTTCAACTTAACCATTAGGAACTCTAGGTAATTCTGGTTCAGTATCTTCCTTGTTAGCAGCAACCCTCAATCAAGGAAATCATGATAGGAACCATAAGCTCTGGAATAACGGATCAACTGAGAGATATATAGAATCTAACACCGGCAAAAGTGCAAGAC
>MJUT01055829.1:15514-31721 GCA_002080005.1 Gigantidas platifrons | reverse complement strand
ATTAATTTGCGAACCGTATCACAGGCCCAACTGAATGCCACGTAATAAAATAAAACAAGATTTTCATTTTACAGCTTTAAAGAGGTTCAAAATAATAAAGTTAACACACTTGTGATAGATTTTACAATGACAAAATCTTACATCTTTTACGATGTTTGCCCACTTTTTTCTCATCTCTTTCTATCGTGTCAATATTTGTTTACGTTGAGAAAATATAGAGTGCTCTCCCTTGTTCGGTAACTAACGTAACTTACGTGTAAATAAAAAAATAATACCTCCTTTTTGACCAACGTCAAACAACTTTTTTACAGGCATTTAACGCTGTTGTAGCAGCATTTATATAATATATTTGTATTTTATTGTGAAATACATTTAAAATACTGCCAAGACACTATAAATCGACAATTTAATTCAACAATGGAAAACAATTTTGCGGGAAAAACGGCGTGTAGCTTGTCTTACCCTGGAGCCGGGGTAAGATAGAAAAATCTTTTTCAACTAAATTAACGGACTACATTTATCCAAGGGGTTCTTAACCGGACCTCATTGTCAATTTCGAGGTGTATGTCAAGGTATGAAACATACTTCGCTGCATCTGTAGTACCTTTTATTACAAGCTCAATGCAACAGATGTTATCAACAATATCACCAAGCTTACAATTATTTATATACCAGATATTGTATGCTATCTTTGTTATTGCTAAACCTCATTATAACGTGTGTGTGGTTCGACTGAAATAGTCACATTACGTTAGTCTCCGACAAAATCACCAACCCAATTGTCAGGACTCGGTGTTGTCATTGTCAGGACTCGGTGTTGTCAATACAGACATTACGAAATGTTTAAAGATATCAAATAGTTAATCAGAAGTCATCAATGAAAGAAACACAAACAGTGCAATGGACAAATGAAAAAGGACAAAAAGACAAACAGATAGATATATACTGCATATGCAAGTGCTGTTGGAATGTTACTACATACAAATGGAAAGTTCACAATGGGGAAATATCTTTTGTTGTTGTTGTAAAATTTCGTTCGTAACTGGCCACGACTGTCAATTACTGGGTGTAGATCGAGGTATGCATCACATCTAGTTGTTTCTATGGTGTTTTTTGTGTGGAGTTCAATTGTTGAAAGTGGCGTTAAAACACCAAAAATCAAATCAAATCATAAATCAATGGAATTGATGCGATTAACATAGTCGCCAAGCTTTTTATTATTTATCCATACCAACATAGCGAACGTGAAATTAAAGGACCAGGTTAGCTTCTATTTGTTTTTCATCAAAAGCTCCTGCATAAACTCTCCCTCTTGCGAATATATGAACGATTCTGCGAGAAGAGGGATACCTATAGGAATGCCGACTCTCTGAAAATCACGTCCGTCAAACATAGTAAATGTGTTGTCAATCAATAACTTAAGCATTTTGATGATGGCGGCTTATAGAATCACTGTGTTCTGTTACAAAACAAGATTTGTCCCTTCATAAAACAACCTATATGTACAATGTATATATGTTGGTCATTATTATTAATGAAGCAGAGTTGAACTACGTTTTTTATTATCTGTTTTTAAATTAGTGAATAGTTGTGTAAAGAGATGAAAAGTCAAATGTTTTAATATCATTGTATTATTGAATGTACACTAACATATATTTTGAATTTTACAGAATCCCCAGCTGATTAGTACCATCCCAGTGGTAACTAACGTCACATTAACTCTAAACTCTAGTTTTTAACACTTGTAGGATAGATGTTACTAATTTGGCAAGATGTTCCATAAACTTGTGACATTAAAAAACAAACTATAAGGCTTATTTAGCTGTATTTTGCCTTTGGATTGTGCAAATAGTCTTCTGCTGGTATTCTATGTTTGCATATTTGTCTCCTTTTTAGAAAACTGTTTTAGGGGTAGACAACTATTGAAGATGTTAAGAATCCACATGTTTTTTACATGTACGTTTTTCTTTGTGATAAAACGTTATTGTAGATGTGAAGGGTTTTTTTTCTGTGGGGATTTTAATTTCAAGATAGCTTGGTTTGGATCCTATGCATATTTGATTAATCATGTCGTCAAATATACAAAGAATACAATGGCAGTAAAAAGTTAGCAGACAAATCAGTTAAAGGGTACGGGAAACAGACATAATCTTAAACAAATCCGATTGATATTAACAGAATTAACTTGATTCAGGCTTTTGTTGAACTTGAATTGGTATGCTGATTATGAATGAATAGTTGTCTTTGGAAGTCATTCAATCAATAATTACTACATCTTTTTAACCACCACTGAAAATGCAGATAATAACAGGTTATAATAAAAGTAGAAATGCATCATGCTAAGACTGTAGACAACTTAACTATGAAAACAATTATGTATTTGTGAATATAATGGAAAACAAAAATTACCACACTGTCTCAACAATTCCAAAATCTAATATCAAAATCGTAGAATTCATCTTGTCGAGTTTCTTTGACATTTGTGTTCACATATTTGTTTCCCGAATTATTAATTAATATGGCTATTGTAATTGGTATTTTTTCAATATTGTTAGGAGGGTGTTTCGCGGTTTTTAATTATGCACATGATTTTTGTCGGTTAATACGGTAAATCGGATTACATTTAATAGTATTGTTACAATACAATACTTATAGATTATTACATGACCTTTTTCATATTGCGCTTGTTATCAGCACGAGACCTTGATATCGGCCCCGAGGGCTTTAGTCCGAGGGACGATATCAGTCGAAGGCTGATAACAAGGGCAATATGAAAAAGGCCATGTAGTGATCGATTTATCACATATTTTGTCAGGGCAGATATCATGTTATTGCCCTTCACAAGAGGGCAGATAACATGTTATTGCCATCGTAAATTGTTATTGCCCCGGAGGCAAATAACACGCCGCAAATTATGCTTTTATTACACATGCAAATTCGGCGTTATTTCAATAAAATATGTGATAACAACTTATACAGATTTGTCCCCCAGAATCTTGTGGATCTCTTTTTATCTGGTATTCTAAATATTAATAATACGTCGGTGGATATTCATGGCGAAATGTTGCGTCACAATTCAATTGGATTATTCTATAACTCAATCAAAGTTTAATGTCGGATTGGAATTTGAATTTGAATTTTGAATTTTGATGTTTAACGCCACTTTCAGCAATATTTCAGCTATATCATGGCGACCAGTTTTAGTAGTGGAGGAAGCCGGAGAGAACCACCGACCCTGGGCAAGCAATTGGTAAACTTGATCACTTGCGGCTGCGAATCGAGTGCACCCTTTTTTGTAATCTACAAAGTTGGGCGCGAACCCACGCCGTATTGGTGATAGGCTTGTATGACTTGTTAGGTAATCCAACTACCTAACTCATTGAGCCACCCGGACCCCATGTCGGATTGGTCTCGCCCAGTTTCTATATGGAGAAAGATGGAGGATCATCAGTTGAATTGCGGTATTAACTGGAAACGGATGTTTCCAAAACATAAAGAATCGTATTATAAAGAAAGGCTAAAACAACGAACAAACAGAAATAATACGAAATAATAATCACTTCCTGCTAGTGTAAGGATAGTCGTTGTCGTGATCGTATAGTAGTTGTATTTACAATTACCTATGCAATCAGTTCCTATCACCATTAAACTTCTGTGTTTGAATCCCTCTCATGGCGAGGTGTACTCGATACAACACTATGTGATAAAGCTTGCGGCAAGTCGGTTTTTCTCCGAATACTCCTGTTTGCGATAATTATTAATTAGACACTTTATTAGCTATACCTGTTATTTAGACCCATTGTGTGTAAACGTGATGAATTAACTTTCTGATCATGACAAAAGGTAGCTTAAATTTCATCCTCTTAAAATGTTAATGATACAGAACAGTGAAATGATTAACATTATACAATTATTGACTTTTAATGAGGTCTACTCATGACTATACGGACCTGATCAATGATTGATTGACCGAGGCCAACGGCCGAGGTGAATCAATCATTGACCAGGTGCGTATAGTCACGAGTAGACTGAAATTGAAAGTCAATAACTGCTTTATTAAATAATAAGGAATTTTTCAAACTTAATAATTGTTTTATCATTATTCAATATTATTATTTAAATATTGAAATTTTGAAATTTTATGAAAACTGAAATTTTTGAAACTTTTTTGAAAATTTTATCATTTAGAAATTTATTGAAAATTTTTAAATCTAATGAAATTTTTGAATTTTTTTTGAAATTTTGATTTTTTTCTGAAATTTTTTAAATTTTGAAAATTTTGAACTTTAAAAAAAATTATTTTGAAATTTTTTGAAAATTTTCAAATTTTATGAATGAGTAAGACGCAATTTGATAGGTCGACACAACTTGACATCTTGGCTTTGGTTGGTCGGTGGGCATGCCCGAATATACCTCACGAGAGGTGTACTCACTCTGAGGTAGAGTTGAGGAAATGGTGTTTAGGCCAATCAGAAAAAAGCAAAATTCCTGATCATTTAATAAACATCTAAAACGTTCATTTACCCCACATTTACATTTATTCATTAAAGTCCAGTAATTATTCATTGTGTGACTATGTAGATAATATTCGTCTTCAATTACATGAATGATGAACAAACGGATAATTAATCTTACTGATGATCAACTAAAGTGTGTGAGTGGCGTGAGTTGGGTTATTTCAGGGAATTAAAATCCCCCTGCTATATATAGAAACATACTACAAAACACGACAGAAACAGACAAAATTGATAATGTTCTCTGAGAATCGCATTACAAAACTTGGACGGTTATGAGCTTGGAAGATATTTATTCATTACATGTAGGTTCTGCCGACAAATTGGAAATTAAAATAAACAGTCATTATGTGCTTTAATGTTGCTTATGTTCGCTTTTGATTGTTTTTCTGGCTTAATTCTTTGTTTGTTTTGTTTGTTTTTGTTCTGTTTTATTTTGTTTTCGGTTTTTTTTTCTTTAAGTTGTACTGATAATTTTGAAATTGACTATAAATTTTGACAGGTATATCAAAGTGGTACCCAATGTTTTCACGTTGTTATATTCTCCATATACAAGTGAAGGTACTACTTACATTCCCGAACTTTAAGAACACCGCTAATCTAAGTATAAAACATTTATAGATTCATTTTGAAATGCAGTTGTGCGAAACCACATTTACAACTTTTGTTTAAATAATCATTATAGAAACTGGAGACTTTGTAGAAATCTCAAGCTTAACCGACCCCCCAATCAATACCACTTCTGGTGAAAAAGTAATTAAATTTAAACATTTACATAACAAACGTTTTACATTTTATGTTATTAACTTATAATAGCCGGCGGAGTGAAACAGTTGACTACTTCCGGATCCGAACTGTTCAATGCCCGAGAACGATGCGCAGTGCGTCATTCCTGTCAAGCGCACTCAGTTCGTTGGGCAGACGAGATGGCAGATAGGTTTGAAGATGTGTCTGATGAAGACATCGAGCTATTATTGGAGAAAAGGGACTCGAATAGCACAAAAAATGTGATTAAAGGTGCAGTTAGGATTTTACAAACATACTGCTCGTGCATGTATTTAAGATAATAAAACATTTATTTCATACCTGTTCAGGAAACAATCTAAATTATTACACACTCTTATATTAAGAACCAATGAAAAATTAGAATTGATACCACATGATTTAGTTTTATTTTAAACTAATGCACTGAATTTGAATGAAATCCATGCATCAGTCCTGGAACTAGTGCACGTCTTCGAAACTAGTACACGGACGTCATCAATGACGTCATATAAAGCCGCATTCCAAAAGTTTGTTTTTTAATATAAAAAAACATTGAAAAATATACAAGATTACGGTAAACTTTAATACACGAGAATACTTTATCACAATGTTATAAATACATTATAGAAACATTGTTTGATTAGTTTTATCGAATAATCACAAAAATAAACCCCAAAAAACGGAAGCGATTGTGTAACTTATATCTCTCGGAACTCGGAACAAAATTAATTGATGACAAAAGAGAAGAAGAAAAAGTCAATGTATTTGGGATCAAATTCCAATTTATATACAGGGAAACAAATAGCAAGGAAATATCGCTTTCATTGTTGTTCTTCATCCTGATGCTTACGGCATACAAAAGAGAAGAAATAACATAAAATCACAAATATAAAATACAACATAGTACCGGAAGCATAGTAAATGGTTTACCCTCTCCCCTGTTTAAGTCGGTGTAATAAAATACTTAATAACTGCACGCTTGATCAATAGCGAGCTCTATTTTCCCTCGGGGTAGACTATTGACTGGGATGGATAAACTAGTGAACTCCGCTTCGCGTCGGTCACTAGTTCATTCGTCCCGGTCAATAGTCTACCCCTTGGGAAAATAGATCTCGCTATTGACCTCGTGTGCAGTTATTAAGTACATACTATGAGATGTTGGCAATAAAACGTTCGGGGATGTAAACTTTAGTTTTAGATTGCATGTGATGGTTACATGGTCTTACACGGTATGTAATGCAAACGAATATATCATATTTAGTGCATACGATCCGTTTCTGGAATAACCTTGTATAACGTTAGAGGTTTTTTATTTTGGTTTTACTTTGTATGTGAGGGAAACCATAAAACTTTAGAGGTTAATACTTTGGTTTTTACATTTTGTTGGCAATAAAACGTTAGAGTTGCATGTTTTTTTTTATTATACGTCACTATCTTTTTTCCTTTATAAAAACATGACAGTAGTTTTGCTATTGCATCCTAAAATCAACTGCATGACTATTTCCCCGGTGGTGCCGGTCAAACATTTTAGGACTATTCCCCTCTGTGGTAATCTCAGCAATCATATCTCCCGCACTTTTCTAAGTCATTCATCTCATCGGTTTAAATTAAATGACGTCATGCAAGTCCTCGGACTTTTTCATTGCGCGAGCTAAACTACCGAGACGGTTTAAATTAAATGACGTCATAAAAACTGATTTTACTCTTTGAACGCCAAGACGTTGATTATATATACAGCGTTACGTTGTCATATATTCCAGAACGTAACAATAAAACGTCACTTAACGTTGCGTCTTTTCACGACGTCTCTATTGGAGCATATGTCGCTTTGGCGTTCTAACGATACACGACAAAAATGTCGCTTTGGCGATGAAGGGTTATAAAATTTGTTTATTATGGAATGATCTTATCACCCTCTATTGGAGGACAAAGTCAATATCCATACAAAAAGGAAAACGTTTTTTTCTTTTATTATTAATTTCTTCCTCAAATGCACACACGTGAAATGGATTAGTTTTAAAAACATTAATAAAGTAGACTAGAAATCCATCAGAAAAGACCTACAATTTAGAAGTTTGTTCAGTATAATAAAACACTTTTATCTAACATTATGTACGTTTTCCTTTGAAATTAACGAAAGTAACCTGTCTGATACAAGGTGTCTGATACAAGATGTTGTATCACCACACTGTGGTGATAAAAGAATGGCGCAACGTTGCACGAGACGTTCTCTGCCGAACTCCTTTGTCATGACGTCATATCATTGGAATCCGGCGAAAAACACATCAATGTAGGCAACGTAAAGACATATTATCAATATTTCCGGCAACTGTAAGGTCCACATTTCTTTTCTAAAAGCGTTGTCGGATTGTACAGTGACACTGAAAGTGATTGAACAGTAATTCGACATTGGTGAAAGAACGGCAACAAATAACGTGATGTCATTCACAAAAAGTAGTCTTTCTGCGAGTATTGTAAAAAAGGGTTGTAAATATTAATTCAATCATTGTTATTTGTTTAAAATTTGCTTTTATTGAAATGCTAGATAAACTTATTACATAGATAGTGTGTTGGTACAAGACTATGTATCAGGTCTTGCCTGTTGCGTGAACTAACCGCATCACAACTCGTCGCTATCGCGACTCGTAGTGATACTGGTTCACACAACAGGCTCGACCTGATACATAGTCTTGTACCACCACACTATATATGTAATGGCTATATATACATTTATATTCGGGTAATAGCACTTTTGTTGTCAACTCTGTACCAACTATTGTCCTCGACTTTGCCTCGGGCAATAGATAGATGGTACCTTGGGGACAATAAAAGTGCTATTACCCTCATACCCAGTCAATAAGTGTATAATATTGCATGTCATAGTGGCTACGAAATGTCGGAGTTGCACACTTTGGGTGTATAGTGCATGTGATATTGCCCATCCAATGTCAGGGTGCATAATCCGATTTTCCAGAGCTTGTGGATCCTATCATAATTTCCTTGATAGAGGATTGCTGCTAACAAGGAAGCTATAGAACCCAAGGATTCAGTGGTTAAGTTGAAGTAATCACTTTGAAAGTTTTGCGATAGCCACCATGACTTGGTTGACCGTTACGGAATGTCTGTGTTACAAATGACCACGGATATGCTCCGTTTGTTGTAATTGCAGTCCAGTATTTCGTCAATCATGACTTACCATCGGGGTGTAACAAGAGTAGCACGACGGGTGCCACATGTGGATCAGCAACTACTCACCCTTCCGGAGCACCTAAGTTCACCCCTAGTTTTAGTGGGTTCGTGTTGGTTGCTCAATTTTTAGTTTTATTTGTAGCGTTTTGTGGATTATTGATTGTCCTTTTTTATCCTTTTTACTTTTGGTCATTGTATTGTCTGTCCTTCTTCTGTTTACGGATTCTGATTACCAAACTTTTCATATAAATCCTGTCAATGTCGAAATACTGATTACTGATTGGATAATACCTCTTGCTCCAATAATCCACCAGCAGATGTATCGACCAGGTGATAGTGTTAAAAATATAGACGATTAAATATACATTTGTTTTGTATATCTAAACTTGCAGTTTTACCTCAGGTTCACGTGGAATGTCCAGTGTGTTGACTTACATCTAAATCCGTTCTTACAGGATTGGAGAGTTGAGAACCCATTCAAGTAGAGAAATGGACCGGTTTCAAATGTTAAATGTGCCATGGACACGTAGGTCACCAGGTACAAAATTCTAAAGCAAGTTTTCAAAGCGGATTTATAATGTCATGAATATGTGTGTAAAAAGTCTCCAAAGTTTCAAATATCTCCATTGATAACCAATGAAGGAGTTTATTTAAAACAAAATATGTACCGTCTAGTGGCAATTTGGTCGGAATATGGCCAAATTCAAATTGTCATTATTTTCGTAAACGTGTAAATATCATTATTAATAAGTCGCATGCATCTTCCTCAATATACCCATGACAACTGTGTATTGGTTTAAAATCATTTGGTTAATTTGGAAACTCTAAGAGGAGTTGATTACATAGTGTAGCCACTAGCTAATCTTTTATCTGCCCATCATTTCCCCGAACCATATGATCCGGCAAATAAAACTGATCAGTATGAACCATGGCTGAATAGAAGGCAATTTCATTGAACCACATATCCGACCATCCCCATCACCAAGGTACTTTTTTAAAGATGAACAATTATTTAATGGATTAATATGTCATGTGCAAGTACGTGTCGCATAGCTCAAATGTTTCTGGTGACATATATCTCCCTGAGAAAAACTTGTATAGTGTCGGTATGAAAGGACGTGACGATGTTATCAACGTCATATCTTTTATCTTGTTAATATGTCTCTCTTATCTGTTTAATGCATCTTCACAATATGCATAGCTCGATTTTTAATACAAACTTGTATATGTAATATCGGTTTAATATCTCGTACGAGCTAATAATATGACAGGAGAACAATGATATAGGGGGTTCATTAACAATACAGTCATTCTCATTGATCTGAAAAACATCAATTAATTATTTTGTTATGAAAATAAATAAGACATGATAAAGTCAATAGATATGAAATAATATCAATAAAGTATTAAAACTTCCAAACACAAATAACTTTTAAAGTCCATAATCCCTTCGAAACATACCTTTGTCACTTGTCCAGGGTATAACGGGGGCATTATAAGGTCTACTGTTGTTGTATGTATACCACAATGAATATTCAATGAAAAAATAATTTGAAAAAAAAAAATTATGTAGGGCAACTACCATTTAAATGCTTCGTGATATCATTGATGTGTTTCTAAATGAACAAGTCTATTCAGCGTTAAGATCACAATGGATTATTAAATGGTATTTTGTCATCTATATACAAAAATGTGCTAACCCCATTCAGTTCATAAACTTATAAGGTTTACTTATAAGAAATACCACAACGGGGGCATTGTTACTTTCTCTCCTGGATAAATATGATGGTAATGAAAATATTAGCTTTTCATGGTGTATAAATATACGAAATTTATTACTTTGTAAACAATTATGATAATACAAGGATGTTATATGTTTGGAAATGACTTATTGTAAATAGGAATTTTAACGAAATTAAAGACCAGTGTAGTTTTATCATGGGAAATATGACATCCATTTTACCCTGAAATGATTTCGGAAGTTGTACAAGTAAGACAGGGATTTGGAGAGTTTACCAAACAACTGCAGACGTTACCGGAAACTGACATGCACGTGCCAGTTCTACGTCAAGCAACGTCTTTGGAATCTGTTGCGATACCACAAGGGAAAAACATGAAACGTCCCAAAGGCAACGCATCTTTATATATACCCTTAGATCGTCAGTGTACAACTGTTGATCCTACTGTTTTTAGCGGGAAAGGATACGAGAATATGAAAATTGTTCGCCACAGAACCACTGATTTTGATGTATGGAGCATTGTTCCGGATAAAAAGTCAACGCCTAAAGTGAAAGTCGTTCCAGAAAACTCTCCTTTAAACCGGAGTCGACCTTTATCTGTAATATCAGCATATAAACTAGCAAACAGAGAAAGGAAAAAATTTCCAATATTAGGCCCGACCAGACAGCAAACAGAAATATACTTCAAAGATAAATCAAAAGAGTGAGTATCAATTCAATTGCTATTATTAAAGCTTTGTATTTCTACCGGTAAAAAACCTCTTAGCAACTTTGAAAGCTAAAAGAAGTAGTGATGTTTCAAAACACTTATATTACATGATGTTGTTTTCAAACCTGGTTTTGTAAAACTTCTATTTTGCATGTACGTTTTGGTTTGGCAATCTTTCATCAGCCAGCATATGGAGTGAAACATTTTTTTTAATCTCAATTGGTTCGGTGATTTACATCGCCATACTAATAAGAATTTACATCACTTAAAACTAATTTTCATAACCTAATGTTACATTGCAAGAAAGTTTAATTATGGATAATCTTAAGTCTAGCTGACGACATTGCTTTGTGTCAAAATAACTTGTGTATTACTTGTTATAAAGTGGAATTATATATAACAGTTCTCAATAAATTAAACATAGACCTACATATATAAATATTTTTCACGTGTTTTCCCAGTTGTAGACGAATATATACCTTTGAAATACATTTTCTACCTATATTACTTTAATTCATTGTTAAATTATGAAAGGAAACTTTTTTAAAATAATATTTACATAAAACAAGTTTTTAAAATCAGTTTTAAAAGGTATTTCCTGTGGATATGTACGTGTTTTAAATCAACTCGACAATGTTAACGGATATATGCAACAGGGTAGTGGGAGACAAATTGATTCAAGATCATTTTGCGTGTCCAATAAACAATCAAATCCGAAATGTAGGTAGTTTAAAATTTCAATGGAACTTAATTACAGGGCCAAATCATAGTTTAGATAAAACGATTAAATCTGTTTGGTTTTTATCATATCAAAAATTTGATCAAGGATCTTTCAACACTGTCTGTTATTTATTTGACCTTAAAATTGACTGAATTGTGTAACAAATCTTTATAAAATGATAAAGATCTTCCATTATCAATGCAGGTTAGGATCGTATAGAATCAATCCCACTGGCTTAAAACTCCGCTATAGCAACACCTGAACCAGTAATGTCCAAAACCGGACTGACCCATCTTAAGTTTGTACCACATATTAGTGCTATAATCTACGTGTTCTGTATGGATTAACCCGTATTTACTGTTGATTATTCCGTATTGATCAACGTTGGCACACCTCTCATGCGTCTTTTGTTTTTAACACTTTGCATGGGGATCTATAAGAGGCAATGATTATAATATGTCAATAGTAATGTTTGTTAATTAATTGTATTGTAGTATATATCATTGAGCCGTATTAGAATAGATGAAATTATGAAAATGAGATTATCGCCTGCTATTAATATAGAGACGTGACATGTACAAAAAAAAACGTATGACGAAGAATACTTTTAATCAATGCAGATTTTCAATTGCAAAGTTGGTCAAAATAAGTTTCAAGTTTCTAATTTAAAAACCAGTGGGGGTTTAAATGCAACTAGTACACTGTTCTTGTGGTTAATTGACTTTCGTGTTTTATTCATATAGCAGTTTGCAATTCTTTAAAATTCTACGAAATATCTATTTGTGTTATATATTTTTCTAGTTAACAAAGTCTATTAAACATAATTTCATGTCCTCCCATCATTACAAAGTTCTTATATCTCACGAAGTATAATTTAATTCATTCCAATCTAATATTTTGGCCTCATAAAACTAGCTTGACGACACCACTTTTTAGATTAAGATGCCAATGACAGCACGTGAGTGGTCATGTGTGCTAAGAGTATCAATTTTGCCTCTTCCAGCGATTTTCCGATTGGATTTTGGAACTGTTCCGACCGTGGTTTTTTTCGTTCTGATTATTGGAAGATTACCCCCCCCCNCCCCCCCCCCCCCCTCCCCATTTATATCTTTAGTTGCATGTGGAAAATAATCATACGACAGAGTAAATTAATAAATGCATGTATTAAACCTTGAAATTGTTAAGAGTCGATCAAATGATCTCGTATATATCATGGTTCTTATTTTTTACATGGATTGAAGTCCCTGAATTAACACATTCTATTCAATGGTACATGTGATTTACAAAGGTCACAACAAGTTAATCCTGATTTATATTCCATTATTAATAATGATATTAAAATAAAATCCCATTTAATTAAAATAACAATTAAAATAATTAAGTAAATCCATTTTAGGAGGTGTTTGATATTCAATAAATTGTCTGGCATTAGAAACCCTTTTGTATTTTTTTCACAATTATCAAATGACAACCTAACAGTTAAAATAGTTTTCTCATGCATCCATTATTATTTCACCCTATTTTTGACTTTTAAGGAAATAACAGGCCTCCCAATATTTACAAAAACTGTTTTTCTTTATCAGGAATTGGGATGGAAAACCCTAGCAATCAGAAGACAAAAACGAAAACTTCAGTTATTCTATAATATGCGAAATGGCACAGCACCCAATTATCTTTGTGATCTTGTTTCGCCAACTATACAGAACACAACTGTTTATCCCCTACGTAATGGTTCTGACCTAATTGTACCTTTCTGTAGACTTTATTTGACGACTGACTCCTTTATTCCATATACTATAAAGAGTTGGAACAAACTCGACACGTCCATTAAAAGTTTAGATACGATAACAAAGTTCAAGAATGCATTACGTCTCAATAGTGATTATCCTAAGCAATTACCAAAACATTTTTTCTATGGCCCTAGAAAACTTAACATTATCTTAGCCCAAATTAGATGTTCAGCCTCATTTTTGAACTATGATCTGCTTAAAATAAATATTGTAGCTAGTCCTAATTGCAACTGCGGATTCCCAAGAGAAGATGCTGAACACTTCTTTTTCTTCTGTAAAAGATATTCTTTACTACGAAATGACTTGTTACACAGCCTCACCTGGGTGCCATTTAACATGATTTAAATTTAATCACAAAAGGAAGTGATAACCTCACCCTTGATGAAAATATTCGAGTCTTTCGAAATGTATATAAATTTATTAAAGAGTCCAAACGGTTTCTAATTGTTTAAAATTGTTCATAAGCATTGCGTCCATCCGCTTTCACATCTTTTTTGTTTGTTTCTAAAATATATATGTTCTATATATATATATATATATTTTCTTATTTTGTTTTGTTTAATTTCTTATCAAGAATTACATCTCATTATTTTGTCTGACATATCGTGCATGCTCTTGTTGTTATTATTGATAATTACACTGTAAACGGGAGAGGACTTCATAAGTTAGCGCAACTTGTGTCCAATCCTTTTTGTCATTAGTTCAAATAAAATTGTTATAAACTAAACTAAGGAAAGTGCATTTTATAGGAACTATGACAATTATTAAAGTACGAAAACGCTTTTCAACGTTCAAAATGTGTACTATTACAGTTGTTCACAAATCGATTTTTTACTAACTTTAACAGTTTCTAAAAAAACAATTAATATTTAACATTCTTCTTGTGCTCAACTCTGAAGAAACCCCACGAAAATAGGGAATATAGAAATATGACCCAAATTTTCTTCTGTAGTATATATCACTCGGTCTCACGGTTAATGCCAAATGTCCGGAACATAGGTGAAATAATAGTGTTTGGGCAATGTCACTTTCATTAACTGCACTACAAAGAAAACTTGCTAAAAAAAAAGTCACCAATCAAGAATTCTTACTATCGTTTATATAGCTCTGAACCTATGTAGTTTTAGGTATAATAAAAATATTATTATATCGCTAAATGTGTGTTAGGGCTATGGTTATATCGTGACCGTCAGTTTCATTGGTGAAAAACACCAACCTGCCGCAAGTCACTGACTAACTTTATCACATAATGTTGTATCGAGTACAAGTCGCCATGAGCGGAGTTCGAACTCACAACTTTAGTGGTGGTAGGCATTGATTGCATAGGTAAAACTAACTACCATAATACGATCACGACCACGATGGCCCATGAACTTATGTAGCTTTAGGTATAATAAAAAATAATCTCAAATCACTTATATAAATCATTTTTATATTGTAAATGTTCACGTTAGTGACTTAATATGAGAAAATTATTATTCAATACTTATTCTAACACAGTGAAGTCATATTGACAAAAAGTGAAGTATTTATATTAAACTGAGTAAACAAAAACAGGTAGGATATATATACTTGACTTTATAAAAATGGCAGATATTTTACATATGATTGTTTAAAGGGTAATCTAAACAAAGTGTTTGACATGTAAACTTTTATATACTTGACAAATTATTTGTTTAAGGGGGGCACGAAATGTTGAAGTCGTGAATTAAAATGTTTGAACATGTTATAATTGTCTTAGACAGGAGATTTGCTTTAATTTAATAGAGATAATATGGCTTTTCAGACCATATGGTCACTCCAGGAATTATAAAAGTTACGATTATCAATATAAAACAATATTTTATGATATTCCCTGGTTGAATGAAACATTTTCATAACGAGGTGTACTCAGTACAACATTATGTGATAAAGTTTGTCATTGACTTGCGGTACTCCGGTTTCTTCTACCAATAAAACTGACCGCCGCGATATAGCTGAAATATTGTTGAAAGTGGTGTTGTGCACCATGACCAAGCCACGCAATGGAAAAACTACTATACGTACACATTAACATGTACTGGAAGTTAAGTGGAATGATATATGTATTACTGTGGTCTCTATACTATAATAAGAAAGCACATGATTATGTATTATATTCTAAACTTGTTGACCATTTGCATTGATTTATAACGTTGAACTCTTTGAGCTCACCATCGACCGTTGAATCAATTTTATCAAGATTTTTCCCCTGCCAGGGGAAGAGCCATATATATTTTTGCTTATTACTATTTTTCCGTCACTTTTCGATATTTCATTACGTCAAGAATTCGCGAAATATCGTCATATAAGGTATTTAAGGGTGTAGGCCTGGGGTATGGGAGATAACTCTATTTTCAGTGTCTTCTCAAATATATGATCATCTGTGCGTTTGAAAATTCCCCCTCAATTCTAAGCTTCTTGGTGACAAAGATTGTTTACATTGGATATGGCCAATTAAAAAATGATTCCTTTTCCATTGAACTTTCCATAGCTGTGTTCCTTGTATTTTTTATATCTTATTGCTGCTTATGTCAGTGTCAGGCAGTGTGTTATTATTACATTGTATATGCCGGTGCCCACAAAATATTGAAATATCTCTTTCCAGAAAAAATGTTCATCGAAATATGTTGTCAAAAATGCCAGAAATGTAACACAAATTGTGTGACAACCTTTTTTCAAGGGTTTGTCAAGAAAAAAGTTAAATATATACACAAGAAACTTAGATATGAAACTATAGAGCAAATTCATGTTATGGTAGT
>MJUT01055828.1:29706-47518 GCA_002080005.1 Gigantidas platifrons | reverse complement strand
AATATATTGTCTGATTATTTCTAAACAGATTCCAACATTATTGTAAGGTCAGAGTAGACTGCTCTGGCTTCCTACCCTTATATCTGAGCAAGGATGTTATTATGACCCTTCGGCACTACTCAGATCACAACTGATCTATCTAACATAGTCTTTGTATCTGATTGGTGGTCTAACAGTTCTGCCACTTCTGGTTGTATATAATTTTTCGGAATTGTTCGATTGGTTTTCCTGATTTACATTCTTATCGCGGTTTGAATGTTCAAATGTCATTTCATCTTCTAGTGAAACATTTTCAAAGTTTTCATTTGTTCTTATAAGATGCTTCGCATTCCTACGGTACGTATTTCCATATGGAGTTTGAATGGTGTAAGATCTCGGTTTGTCATGTTGATCAGTTATTACGGCTGGTTTCCAACGACTATTGTCCTGAAAACGAAAAGTTTGTCCTTTCCTAAATTGTGGTTTGTCCTTTGCATGTCTATCAAAATAGTTCTTTTGTTTCATTTTGTTGATTTTCATCTTTTCACGGGTACGACGGATGTTCGGTACTTTCGGGATAAGTTGTTTCTGTGTAGCAGGTAAATTCCCCCGAAGTCGTCTGTTCATCAGTAATTTCGCTGGTGAACTAACATCGTTTATCGGAGTGTTTCTGTAGTCTAATAAAGCGATGTATGGATCTTCTTCATCAGCTTTAGCTTTGTCAAGTACATTTTTCGCAATGTTAACATACTTTTCTGCTAGTCCGTTGGATTGTTGGTGATATGGACTCGATGCAGAATGTTCCAAGTTCCATGTTTTTGCAAAATTTTGAAATTCAGCGGATGTATACTGACTATCAGAATCACTTCAAACCATGGATGGTATACCATGACGGGCGAATATCGACTTGAAATGTGTAATTACTGGTTTTGAACTGATATTTTCTAGCTTGGCAATCTCGAAATATCTTGAGTAGTATTCCACAACGATCAAATAGTCAGATCCATTCCAGTGAAATAAATCAGTTGCGACTGTGTGCCAGGGAAGTTCGGGTATGTCGGACGGGATCATTGGCTCCTTTCATTTCGAATTTCTGTGCTCTAGACATATTCCACATTTTGAAATCATGTCAGAAATCTGTCCATTTAAACCTGGCCAATACATGAAATCCCTTGCTAATTTCTTGGTCTTCTCTATTCCAAGATGACTTTCGTGTAGTCTTCTCAGCATTTCGTCCCTTAGACTAGTTGGTATAACTATCTTTTCACCTTTCAATACGACCCATTTACTTTCCGTAAGTTCATATTTACAGTTCCAATATTCATATATTTTATTTGGTATGTCGTATTTATTTTCTGGCCATCCTTCTCGGATAAATTGTTTCACTATTGACAGTTTGTCATCTTTCTCAGTTTCAACTTTTATTTCTTCCAATTTCCTATCCGATACCGGCATGGAGTTAATTACCATGTTGATGAAGCATTCAATGTCATCACTCATGTTATCTCTGTTATCTTTGATGTGTGCCCTTGATAGCGACCATCAATTTCCCAGGTTTATAGTTTACAGAAAAATCATAAGTCTGTAATCTGAGTAACATTCTTTGTTGTCTGGGTGGTGTATTCGCTAATGGCTTTTTTACGATAGCTTGCAGTGGTTTATGATCCGATTCGACAATAACATGTTTCCCATATGTATACTCATGAAATCTCTCAAGTCCAAACAATGTAGCTAATAATTCCTTCTCAATGTTTGCATATCGGGTTTCTGTCTCTGTCATTGATCTGGAAGCAAACGCTATGGGTTTCTCATTTTGTAATAACATAGCTCCAAGGCCTGATTTTGACGCATCATAGCTTACTGTGACTGGTTTTGTAACATCAACGTACGTTAGTACAGGGTCTTTGGTTAAAATTTCTTTAATACGTTCAAAAGCGACTTTCTGTTCATATGTCCAAATAAACTGTGTTTCATCTTTCAATAGTTGCCTAACTGGCTCTGTTATTGTTGGCATGTTTGGTACGAATTTGGCAATATAATTCACAGTACCGAGTAACTTCTGCACTCCTTTCTTGTCCACTGGTGCAGGCATGTCTTTGATTGCTTTGATTTTCTCTGGATAATAATGGACAACTAAAGATGGTAACACGGTTTCTGGGCCGCCCTGGTCAAACTGAGAACGAACTCTGTACCTATCAATTCCATGAGAAATATGCATAAATAATAACAATGTTTACAATAATAATATCACGATCGCGATACCTGCAATAAAGAGATAGTTCATTCACACAATTAATGTCCATACTTCCATTCACGCGTATCTTGTACCCAAAACGAAACGCCATAAAAACGGTCACGAACAATGTGAAAAGAATGTTTTGGGTTACAATGAACAGATATGAAAACAACATACATACAATAAATTCCTAACATACCTATCTCCTACCCTGAACCGTTACACTACCCCCACCCCAGGAAAAGAGTTCGTCCTCGAGCTAAAAAGTAAGGAACACCTACCTACAGGAAAACCTACCTATGACTTACAAAACAAATATTATTCTTCCTGGGTGGTGTCCTTGGTACATATCCATGTGTCCCTGAGCTCCAGTAAAGTTCCATCCTTCAAGGTACATCGCTCCCCTTTTATAATCATGTGTACCCCTACAGGAGTAAGACGACGTTCATTGTTGGACTCGCATAAAGATCTGGACATGTTGACTTTCTCCTGTAGGGTCTTGGCTAACGGATATGACAAATATGAAGAAGGTGCCCCGGCAAAGATTAATCTTGGGTCCACACACCTGTGTTCGTACAATTTTGATGGTTGGTCTTTAGTTGCGATAGGCTTAGGTGGTGTCCAAGAGTTCAAAGGTTTTCTACAATCTATTTCAATTGTTTGTTCTAGTGGTATGGATTTAACGAAGTGATTTGGTTTTGTTGAAAGATCTAATGGTTCGAGTTGTGTTGAAGTTGAAGGTGAGTGGTTTACAGGTGAGCTATTGTTTACAGTTGGTGGTACTTTTTCCTTTGATGTGATTGGTTTGGCAGATGTTGATAGGTCCAGAAGTTATGGTGGTGATGGTACTGATGAGGTTAAGTTCAGAAGATCATTAATGGTGTTTGGTAGTGATGGCATAGATGATATGGTTAAGTCCAAAGTTGATTAGTAGTGTTTGGTGGTGATGGTATTGATGATGTGGTTAAGTCCAAAAGTTGATAAGTGGTGCTTGGTTGTGATGGTATAGTTGATGTATTTTCCTTGTCTTCAGTTACAGTTAGGTATTTTGGAAATAATTGGTCTGCTGGTATGGTTACTTCTTTAGGTGGTGATTGTTCATTCCTGAGGGTTTTTACTGGTGATGAAGTTCTTGGTTCCATACTGAGCAGGTCTGCAAAATCTGGCATGGCTTCATCCAAGGTTTGGGTGAGTTCCCTTGTAATTAGGGTGTCCCAGACATTATTATATACAACTGGCTCTGGTTAATAGCTAGTGACAGTGCACTTCATCCCAGTGTGTTGTGGAGTACTAGTAGGCTCTGGGACAAAGTCCAAGTATTTTCTATGTATCTTTTCATGGTCCCTCACCCGATAAGCCTGGGAAACAGACTTGGTGCATGGGCACCACCTGCATGATACGGTATTTGATGAGTGGGAGATCCTCCTGTGCCTGGTTAGTTGCTCCTGTCTAGGGAACCTCCGCCCACAATCATTACATTGGTAGTCAAATGGACAACTCATTTCTGAAAAATATAAAATATGAACACTCATATGTATTTTGCAGACCTCCTGGTTCATGTAAATTAACTTGTCTCAAATACATATTGGTCACAAATGATCATCACGGATGGTTATTTGGTCATATATTTGGTTGTTGGCATATTTGAAACTATAATGGTTACTCTGGTATTCCTAATAATCCAACATATTTGGTTTGGTTAAAACTTCGGTTATAACCACATGTGGTCATCGAGTACAAAATGTTTGCTATATTATTCAAATAAGTTTCCTCTGTGTGCAATATTTGAATGCAGGTTGCTGAGGTCAAATTCATGATCATATTGGTACATGCAAATTATTCTGGTAAAAACTTGTGTCGAACGCAACATTGTCATTTACATTTACTGTGTTACGATCATGTACAATTGTAATAACATTGGTCATTGGTAAGCATGACCAAACTTTGGTTCTCAAAGGTTTTTACTTACTCAATATTGAAATGATTATATACTTGGTACACATGTAAATACTTATTTACAGGTGCATGCACAAAATATCTATTCAACAAAGCCTTTAAAGGTCAATAACATCATTTACATCAGGTTCATCATTTTACCATTATGATACATCTTGTATGATATAACTGAGAAATTATTGACTGCATGGTTATCGCAGTTCATAGCTTAACATCACATATGTTGGTATTTATAAATACCGGTAGTAAAATATATATATACACTAAAACATCTAAAACTATATACAGTCAGGTCCGTCTGTATCACATTATATAAAAAAAAACTCTAAATGGTTTGACTCCTGGTATTTAGGGCAGGCTCCCCTGGAGGTTGGTACCATCTCCTCATATAACCATGGCTTCAGCCTATTTACATGTATTATCTTGGGTTTAGTTTTTGGACCTTCTTGTCCTTTATAAAGAACCTCTGATATAACCTGTACTACAGTGTAGGGGCCCGTCCAACGCATTTGCAATTTAGGTGAACGTCCTTTGTACTTCCTGCTATCTTGCATTAAAACACCTTCACCCACCTTATATTTTGGACGTGTACATGAAAGGTCATACCGGTTCTTTTGGCGTGTACTTGCACTTAGGAGTCTGTCCCTAACAGTTTCATAGACTTTTTCAAAACCGTTAAGAAGGGTATCAACATAACTTGGTATATTTTCCGTTTCTGAATTTGACCCTTTTCCAAATAGGAGATCAACTGGTAATTGGACCTCTCGTCCAAACAGCATGAAACATGGGGTTTTGTCTATGGGTTCATGCACTGATGACCGGTATGCCATCATCAGGTAGGGTAAATATTGGTCACAGTCCCTTTGATGTTTAGATATAAATTTACTCAGCATATCCTCTATGGTTCTGTTCTGTCTTTCCACAAGTCCTGAGCTTTGGGGGTGATAGGGGCTGTTCCTAGTTTTATGAATGTGCAATCTTTTGCACAACTCTACAAGTACTTCTGAAGTAAATTGTACACTCTGGCCTATATGTATTTGTAGGGGTAAACCATATCTACAAATAAATTCAACCATTAACTTGTCTGCAACTGTGGTTGTATTCAGGTCAGGTATAGCATAAGCTTCTGCGAATTTGGTGAAATAGTCAGGAACGACTAATACATATTTATTCCCACTATTTGACCTGGGTACTGGTCATATCATATCTAATGCTATTCTTTCCATTGGTTCCCCCACCACATAACTTTGTAATGATCCGCGAGATTTACATTTTGGCTGGTTCCTTTTTTTACACTCTTTGCAACGCTTACACCAGCGTTCAATAAAAACATGGTACCCTGCCCAGTAAAATCTTAATCGTACCCTAGCAAAAGTACGTTTCAACCCCAAATGTCCAGCAAACTGGTCGCTATGTAATAACAATAGAACTTGGTTTCTATATACACTTGGTAAAATATATTGCAATGTGGTTTCTTCTGTGGTTAAATTAATCCACTTTCTGTATAAAACCCCATCCATGACGGTTAACCTCTCCCATTGGCCCCAATAGGTTTTATAATCCCGACTAAGGTGGGGAATTTTTTGCCATGTTGGTTTATTTTGGTTTTCTTTCCATGTTAAGACTGTCTTTATAACATGGTCATTATTTTGGGCTTCTATTAATTCCCCAGGAGTTTTATTGTCTAACCAATTGGTTACAATTTCTGTATTTTCTGGTTCAATTTCATCCAGAAGATCAATCGCCCTCACAGATGGGTTTTCAATTTTAAGTGCAGATTCTATAACCTCCTTGCAGTCGCAATAGTCACACTGGGTACAAGTTCTACGGAATTACCCATCTGAATTACCATGTTTAAGGCCGGGTCTATGTTTTATAGTATCATTATAGATTCCTAAAACCTCTAACCACCTGGCTAGTTGGCCTTCAGGGTTTTTGAAATTATTTAGCCAGTCTAAATCACCATGGTCAGTTCGGACAGTAAAATGTGTACCATATAGGTAGTGGTGGAAATGCTTAACTGCAAAGACTATGACCAGAAGTTCTCTCCTGGTAGCGCAATATTGACGTTCAGTCTTAGAGATGGCTTTACTAAAGTAGGCTATGACATGTTCTGTTCCATTATCCTGGATTTGGGATAACATCGCACCAACCCCTGTGCCACTGACATCAGTGTCAAGTATAAATTCTTTTTCTATACAAGGGTAAACTAAAATTGGGCTGGTTGTTAAAGCTTGTTTTAACAAGTTAAATGCTTGGTTACAGTCTTCATTCCATTTGAAAAGTACATTCTTTTCGGTAAGCCTATGTAGGGTGTGAGCAATCTTGGCAAAGTCATTTACATACTTCTGGTAGTACGAACATGTTCTTAGGAAGGTCTTTTACATTTTTGGGTTGTGGCCATGACTCTACAGCTTCTACCTTAGAGGGGTCTGGTAGTATACCCTCTGAATTTACAATATGCCCTAACAATGCTACTTGACGTTGAAAAAGGAAACACTTTTCTGGGACAACTTTTAATCCAGCCGAGAAAGGACTCGGTTCAAAACTTGCTGAAGCCTGGTAACATGCTCCTCAAATGACCTTGAACATATTATTATGTCGTCTAAATAGACAACACGGGTTTCCCATTGTAGTCCTGTCAGGACTGGGATGGCCGTATTATTCTGGTATCAAGCATTCTTTGGATTTCCTCATCAACTTTCTTTCTTTTTGCAAGGGTTACGCGCCTCGGGTTTTGTTTGACTGGTGCAGAGGTACCGGTATTTATTGTATGTTGGATTATGTCCGTACGGCCCAGTTCAGTTTTAGACTTGGCAAAAACCTTTGAATATTTTATAAGTAGGTGGTTTAAGACTTGACATTGGCTTTCATTGAGATTCCCCTTACATTTATCAAGAATTACTTGGGTGTACTCTGGTATATTAGTATCCTCATGGTTGTGTATATCGCCAATTACATTATGTGAGGTTATGATCTCTGCTGTACTAGCACAGGTATTCTTGTACAATGTCTGTGGTTCATCAGTAATGTGCATTACCCTAAGGCTAAGTGGTAAGTTACTGTCATTAACTAGGCAACAAGTACCCCCTATTCCTCAGGGTATCACAGGTATTATCTAAAATTATGGATGTGCCTATTGGTATGTCATTTACTGGTTTTGCCTGAATAATGGATTCACTATTTGGAGGTAGAACTACCTTCTTATCTATGGTAATTCTGAAAAATCGAGGTAATTGACTTTCTAATTGACATTCTACTTCTCTGTTATTCACAAATAAAGTATTATTTGGAACACAATGGCTAGAAAACAAGAAATCATAACCGAGGACAGCAGGTATGTCCACTTTTGCAACAACAAATGTTTGGTATACATACTGATCATCTATCAGTAAAGGTAATTTTATGGTGCCTAACGGGCTAATATTATGATCATCTGCCATTTTTAGGTCATTTGTTAGTCGTTCTAATTTTGCCTTGCAACGGTCAGATAATTTATTGAATATTTTGGGGTGTAGTACACTAAGCGATGCTCCTGTGTATATTAAACAGTATACAACTTGGTCAAAAATCTCGACTTTTACAAAAAGTCCATCATTATTACTACTTTTAATTTTTAAAACATTGGGTCCTGATTTATTTTCAGGTTTAGCGGACAGTTGACCCTTACTACCAGCCTTTAAGGGTTTCCCGAATAGGTCAAAGTTTCTTTGGTTTTTGTTGGACTATTTAATCGGTTTGAACCTTGGTATCCATAGTAACTGGTTTGGGAGTTACCCTTCAAGTGTTGTACAAACCTTTCATTGTCCCTTTTGCGTTTCTCACAATTTGTCTTAACGTGTCCCTGTTCTCCAGAATAGTAACAGGTCCCTTTACACTTATAGTTATCTCCCTTTGAATGGTTTTATCTGTGGTCATATTGTCACTAGCCATTTTTCTAAATGTTGGTTTTCTGTGACTTTATGCCCGGTCGCGATCTGGGATGCAAGACATTGATTTAGACCAAAATACAACATATGTAGCTATTTTTTTGCTTCCTCAATTGTAGTAAGTACATTGTTACATTCGTGGTGTGAAAAATCATATTGTCATATCAGAGATGTCATTGGTCAAGAATAAAAGTCTTGTAGAATAAAGAAACAAAAACTGTATGCTTTGTTTTGTTTTTTCCCATCTAATTGTAATTGAATTATAAAAAAATATATGTATTTTCTAAAACATTATGTATCACAACATTAGGATAAGAACATAAACATGGGTCGACTTAGCTACTAAATTTTGGTTTCTTTTTTGGGTTTATGGTGTTTAACGCCACTTTCAACAATATTTCAGCTATATCGTGGCGGTCACTTCTTTTGATGGATGAAACCGGAGAAGCCCACCGACCTGTCGCAAGTCAGTGATAAACTTTATCAGACAATGTTTTATCGAGTACACGTCGCCATGAACGGGGTTCGAACTCACAACTTAAATGATGATATACACTGATTGTACAAGTACCATCTACCACACGATCACGACGGCCTCCATATTAAATTGGTTTTCTATCGAAATTAATGTAAATGTACAATGTCTACTATATGTATTACTTTTGTCGACTTAAGCATTTTTTTCATGGAATATATTAAACACATCACTCAACACCAAATAAACCGTTTTGAAAATGTAAAGTCAACATTTTCTCCCGAAAATCGTTCCTGTTGTGACGACAATATGTCATACAAATTTATGTCACGTTGTGTCATTGAGCAGACGTACAGTTGTTACTGATGTAGAAAACAAAAGGGAAATGGCGACGGATGCAAAAAAGTGCATTCCACTCCACGTTTTTAGCAATGATTGGTATACCACTTACAAAAGGATCTACAACTCTTAATGTGAGTAACAATATAAAATATTAATTTGGACAGTAACATGAATAGTTACAATTGTATATTTGGAGAATATTTGTCCTTTTTATTTGGTTCATTATATCGTCAGACATTATTCGATTATCCTTTTGATATCTTCAAAGTTTTCTCAATACAAACCCATCTAAGTAAAGGCAGAGCTGCTAGCACCCTTGACCGTATTTTATCCTCGATAAATAACTAAAGTTAGAGCTGCTAGCACCCTTGGTCGTATTTTATCCTCGTTAAATAACAAAAGTTAGAGCTGCTAGCACCCTTTGCCGTATTTTATCCTTGTTAAATAACTAAAGTTAGAGCTGCTAGCACCCTTTGCCGTATTTTATCCTCGTTAAATAACTAAAGTTAGAGCTACTAGCACCCTTGTCCGTATTTTATCCTCGTTAAATAACTAAAGTTAGAGCTGCTAGCACCCTTGTCCGTATTTTATCCTCGTTAAATAACTAAAGTTAGAGCTGCTAGCACCCTTGGTCGTATTTTATCCTCGTTAAATAACTAATGTTAGAGCTGATAGCACCCTTGGCCGTATTTTATCATCGTTAAATAACTAAAGCTAGAGCTGCTAGCACCCTTGGCCGTATTTTATCCTCGTTAAATTGATACATAATTCAAATAAATAAAGTTGGAAGATACCACAGCTGTAATCAGAAGTCATAGTTTAAAGGACAGATAATACAATGGCCAAAGAAAAATGGACAAACTATAACCTATAAAACACTACATTGAAAACTAGCGATTGGGCACCGCAAACTCCACTACAACTCGGAGGTAAACTCGGGTGTTCCGAAAGGGTAAGCAGTTACTGCTCCACTAGTGGCACTGTCGTGTTAGCAATAAGTCATGAAAGAGGAAAGAACCGGATTCTGAATACGACAAACGGAACACATGGCACATATATTCCGTAAAGGCTAACTAAGTCATATGGCAACCGTAAAGCTTTCGAAGTGATGATTTCAACTGAACAACTAGGAACCATTGATTCAGCAATTTCCTTGTTAGCAGCAAGCAGCAACCCTCTATCAAGGAAATCATTATAGGTATCAGAAGTTCTGGAATATCGTATCAAATCAGAGATATATATAATCCATATACTAGATATTTTACCACAAGTATGTTCAGCAGTAAACCAGTAATCACACTGTGGATGAAAAACTAAAACAAAAAATTTAAAAGAAATGGAATGTACAACAGTGGTTTCTCAATGCTTAATTTTTGAATAAACACTAGAGAAAATCGTAGTATTAATCACGAATAGAAAATCCAGAGACACAGAAATCACTGGACACAAGGCACACACAGCATATAAAAAAAAACACAACACAGAAAATTAAAAAGATCAGCAACACGAACCTCACAACCCCCGTGTTGTTCGATCTTTAGTGTTCGGTATAGTGTTTTGTGGATTATTGCTTCTTCTGGTGCTTATTGTGTTTTACGCCCTTCTGTGATTTACTGCTTCTGATTACACTTTGGTATCTTCAAATCTTTCTTATCAATTTGTCAGCTATTTCATGACTATATAAGGGAAGGGGGAGGCCAGCCAGATATTACGAACTGACAGGTAAATCCTAAGTAGATTCTTGCTTTGGTATATATCTGGAAAATATTATCGAAATAAGTAAAGAGAACCTCTGAACTACTTCGGGTCGTTTCACAATCATTTTAAAGTATATATTTTGTTCATTATAGTCTACCTTTCTGTGAGTGTGCAATGTAGAACAGCAAGGAAAGCGGTGTTTCTATGTATTGTGTCTTAGTGAAAGGTTGGATAATCTCTCGTGTTCAATTACATCCATACCCCTTTTCAACAACTCATACATATGGGTATCGTGGTTCGACCTTACCCTAATATATATATATATATATATATTCTTTGAGTCTTTCAGGGGACTCAAAGAAAACTTATCTGGTGCTTCGACACATCCGTAAGCAGTTTTGACTTCCGGTTTTCTCGATGTTTACCTGTGAAGTTGACTTCCGATTTAACGTGTGCTACTTATTAATTACGTCTGTGTATGTATGACCTGTTTCAGGTTTAAAAAATTATAATGTAATTAATTTTGCACTCCAAGGATCATTTCCGGTTTAAATATGGATAAAATAAAAAAGGAATACATTATTTTCAACATTTTAGTTATCATAATTGTGATTAGTGTTCACCCATAACTCATTAATCAGGCTAATTAATAACCTTTTGATTTTTTATTACTCCACGCTAGCATTGTTGAGTTTCCCAAGCTGTCGTGCTCAATGTCATTTTCCTGTGATTATTCTAATTAAAAATAAATGTGCTAAAGCTATGAATTTAATTAGCGTGATAATTAATTTTCCGGTAAAATAAAAAAAAATAAAAGGAATACAAACATTCTGATGATCGAAGATGTTTCCATTTCAAAAATCGTTCTAAAAAATCGTTTCGTGTGAGTAAAACACAAACCATTCATTTTTCGAATTTCTAAGTGAACATCATAAATGTCGTGTAATAATTCAGTCAAATATTTTTTTCTAAATTTTAGCCGCATCTGTTTTTAACTGTAAAATGAAATTCTGACCAAGAAAACGTGCATTTCAATTTTTATTTCGTTTTTATTTTCACCCTTTGCCGTACCCCATTCATGATGGCTATTTTTACCTTTTTGCGAATCAATGAACCTTGACTAAGCCCTTGACACGCCGTTATCGATCAGCTGTTTAATTAACACACAAATCTGTGTATTTGTATTGTTTACACTGTGTACTGTCAAAAATTGTAATAAAAACACTGGATTTACATCAATGACACGGATTTAAAGAAAAGGAAGTCATATCTTTGCATAACACAAGAAATTCGATTTACGGAAGTGAAGGAAAAGACATGAAGACACGAGGTTCGAATAAAGAAGAGTTAATTACACAATTTTCCGATTTTTGGGCTATAGAAAGTGTTCGACACAAACACTGTATTCGACTCAAGAATGTTCGAATTAACAGTGTTGAAATAATATAGAATAATAGGAAAATAGATCAGGACCGGCCGGCAACTTCGAGACATCCGTAGTATTCGAATAAAGAGTGTTCGACACAAACATGTTCGACCGTATATATATATATACAACGTCTGAAAAACCAGTCAACGATCAATCTTACGGGGTGTTGGATCGTTAAGGTATAACGATACTATACAAGTAAAATAAAATTGATAAACGTCTAAAATGGTGTGTAAAACAACACCAAGTACACAAAACAAAGTGATAAAGAATTAAACACTTCGTTGAATGACAAAATTTGTTCGTCCCACCGAGGGACTTTATCAATGTCTATTTAAATAATATTTAGAACCAATATGGCGTCTTAATTAAAAAAAAAAGGTTTTTGACGGTCCGTATACGGGACAAAAGAACCAGAAATTGCACATATGAAATTACACACATAAAAGAATTGAAATCCTACATATAAATTAATGAAAGTACAATAACAATAATATAAATATACAATTGGGCTACTCATTTAAATAAATGCTAAATTAGAAATAAAAATTAAAAATGAGACATTATTGGTAAATGTATCAAATAGAACTGTCAAAAATATTAGTTGTCAAAAATATTTTTGAAAACGGTATGATACCCAAACCCAATCACAATAACGGCCCACCAAAGTGTGGAATATAGGCTATGGGCCGATTGGGCAAACTGCATGTTCTAATAAAACTGGAGGAGACCAACAAAATAGGAGTCAAGAAAGGATATTATTTTTTTCTCATTGATTCCATTCGGTGATAAGGTCTTAAGTTTTCCCTTTCCTGTCTGCTTTTATCATCGCACTTGGGGTTATGGTCAATTATGGTGACCATCAGTTTGCCGAAAGAATCATGGTGGCCCGTCGATCTGAGATGTCTGCTGAGTGGAAGGTCAGGTTGGCTTTTTATATATCGGCACACGCATGTTGTTGTTAGCATAAGATTATAGACAGAACAAGTTAAAATAAGGGTAATAGATGAAATAACCTGGAATTTTATTGAAAATAAATATATAAACAGAAAGTTAAAAAGAGATGGTAATTCCGTGTCACAAGCGCCTGTGATTTTATCGCGTACGGGGTTAATTTTTAAGGATGTCAAATTATCCTATCATTTATTTTTAAATGCTATAGTGGTACAACAGAACACTTTATATTTTAAACAACGATCTATGGTGCAGGTTAGCTTGGATTTCAGATCATCTTTATATATAATTTGACTTAATTTTTCTATTAGATAACTGTTTGCATGGGGTCGTTTTACATACATTTTGTGAGTTATTCTCTTTTTTAAATACACAACTATGTGAATGGTTATGGTTATGGTGTTAACGCCACCTTCGGCTATAGTTCAGCTACATCGTGGCGGTCGGTGTTATTGGTGGAAGAAATATGTGTACCCGGAGAAAGCCACCGACCTGCAGCAAGTCACTGACAAACTTGATCACATAATGTTGTATCGAATACACCTTGCTTGAGCGGGATTCGAACTCACACCGGTAGCGGTGATATACACTGATTGCATAGATAAATATAAATCCAACTACCATACGATCACAATCACGACGGTCCCTTAAAGCTACAAAGCGTTAATCGTCAATTGTAGCTAAGGGTCATATTATTTACATTGTATGCGTTATTCTCGTTGTCAAGGACCCTTCTATGTGAATGCAACACAGCAATAATAGAGATCTTCCTTTACTGTGTCTAAAATGTAATGTTGGATAGTCTGTAATGTTTACTAACATCCATTTCCCTTTTCGCTAATTCAGTGTTCCTGGGAGTGTGTCGTTCGATCTGAAGATATACGTTAACTGTCCAAAGAGTAAATCAGCTCAATTTGTTGAACCGTGATATTTGTACACCCGCCTTTATACAGATATATCATGTTTGGGAGGGGTATTTGCGAAAAAATACCAGTCGAGAGACGAACAATTTCCCGAGCCGAAAGGCGAGGGAAATTTAGTCTCAAGACTGGTATTCTTCGCAAACACCCCTCCCAAACATGATATATCTGCTTCATTACAGCGAATATTATTTAGAACACTAGCTAAATAAATAATACCTTTTGTTTGTCGTTTTCAGGACCTAACATGATGTATCTGTTTAATTCTGCCGAATGATGTTACATAAAACGCACAACTGATAACGTTTTACAAATTTTGTTACAAGCGTCTCAGTGAAGGGTAAAAACGGCAATTACGATTGTTACATAAAACGCACAACTGATAACGTTTTACAAATTTTGTTACATGCGTCTCGGTGAAGGGTGAAAACGGCAAATACGATTTTGCAAATACCATGAAAAAAATTAAATCTTATGCAAATACACCTACATGAAATACAAATTCTGCAAATTCACAATGCAAGGCTTTAATTTGTAAAAAATATCACGGCTATTAACCAATCAGAATCTGGAATTCTTATATAAGGTGTAATTATGCTTTAAATACAATGCAGACATGTAACTGGACAATTAAAAATGTAAAATTATATATTGCTTGCAGTCTTAATTATCGAGTTCAATCTATATTTATATTTCAGAAAATATATATCATCTTTTCATTTAGACCTTTTAAATATTGTATCTGGTTACATTAACATATTAAATATTAATCTTGCTATTTGGGAAAAAAGTAAGAATATATGATCAGAAACGATTGCTTAGTTCATTTGGTTTATAAATAAAAAATATTTTAATGTCAATATTAAAAAAAATATATTTACACAAAGAGACTACCATTCAATCGAATTAAAACTAGAAAGTCTGTGTGATCCGTTTATTTGTCTTTATCCAATGATCCAATATTCAGAACGGTTCTCTAACTCCTTCATGAAACCCGTTTGTTGATTGTCAATGCCGATTGTTTGTTTGAAACCTGACCTCTGATGTCACTCGACACCAGATGTTAAATGTTTACGAATCGTTCTAAAAATAGATTTAATTAGACTCACAAACATTGTCCTCAGTTATAATACAATATTTTGGTAATACATTAAACGCCTCCGTGGAAATATTTCCCTTTCACTGTCATTTTAATACGTTTTCTAATATGTATTTTCATGATATATCACATTTTTATCTTGTAATTCAAATATTTGATTTCTTTATCTAAAGCTTCAATTCAGAATGTTTGTTTATCTACACTGATATAGTGGATATGCTAATATTCTTTATTTTAGCTTCCAATGTTGTTTAATTTTTATGTTTATTTTTTTAATTTTTATCCTAAGAAAAACTTAGCATTCGATTATTTGTTACAATATTGAGTATGTCAAGAACATAGGAATTATATGTTTTTGTAAGAAAAGTTAGTGACATGGAAATATTATGAAATATGTGACGAATAGACAGGAACTGATGAAAATAGTTGCACAATGAAACCCCCAACAATGCTATTGTAAATGCGGCCTCTAAGATCAGTTACCGGTTGCCGTTAGAGGCCGGTGATACAGGCCGCTAATACAGACCGATATTTTAACAGTTCTTTTTATGAGCGAGCTTAAGAATTTGATCAATCTTGTAATATGAAAATTGGTCACGACTATTTTTGCTACTTTATAAATTATGACAACATTATTGTACAAGCTATATACGAAACAAGTTTTCCGTATTGGATAGATATGGTTTCGCTTGTCCTCGTGAGTACTCAGGTGAAGATCGAGGTGCGTTTCCGCATTTGTACCCAGGTGAAGGCATTGATGCTGTTCTGATGGTGTGGTATTTTTTTATATGAAAAATAATCTTGATATGTATCAACTGGTAACAATAGAATAGAGCAGTTAGTTGTTTTTTTTTAAATTAAATTATATTCACTCGTAATTATTATTATAATTTTTATTTTTATTATTTCTTTGGTAACCAGTAATCATCATACAGAAATTCAGTGCCTGGTAACGGTTTTCCAATTCTTCTGAAGGTGGCGTTCACGGAAATAGGAAAATTGATAGTTTGTCCAGTTTTGTTCTGGATTTCAGAGATTTTGTTCTGATGTACATCCATCGCCGAGTCTGGCATTTCTTCAACCTTCTGAAAAAGTTTGCAACTTGATTGTTGTGATCAGTTCTTTCAGTCTCATTACTGGGTGAATTTTGAAATCCATTGTCGAATACCAACACTCTTTTTGACACTCATCGATAAACTTTTTTGAAGTCATCAGGAAGTTCTTCCTTAAATTCATTCAGTTTTTTGTTTTGTGTCTTAATAACATTGTACCCCGTGAAAATTATAATCATACGGCTAATAATACTTTTCAAGTGATATCGGATAAATTTCACCAATTGTGTGTCCAGTTCTGAAAATCTTGGAATTGATATCACAAATAAATAGAATACATTGTTAATGGTTTTTTACGTACATCTGTCTGAAAAATCCTAAATACATTATATATATTGTTGTATACTAAGGATGAAATGAACCAACCTTTCTTTTGTGTAACATGTTCAGCTTCCTCGACCATAAACCGATCGTCTGAATCTTCATTGTCCATAATGTCCAACAAACGTAATAGTAATTAGGATATAAAACAAAGGGCACTTTCTATGGAATCTAATCTTGTTAAAATTATATTATTTGTTCAACATTTAATTTGGCAATGCACTAAAATCTAACGCCACCACACATGGGGTCATTGCAGTGCCTGTACCAAGCCAGGAAAGTTAGCTGTCATGTCTTTGTTTATTAGGGGTTAGAGGTCATGTCTTTGTGTATTAGAGGTTAGAGGTCATGTCTTTGTGTATTCGAGGTTAGAGGTCATGTCTTTGTGTATTAGAGGTTAGAGGTTATGTCTTTGTGTATTAGAGGTTAGAGGTCATGTCTTTGTGTATTAGAGGTTAGAGGTCATGTCTTTGTGTATTAGGGGTAAAAGGTCATGTCTTTGTGTATTAGCGGTTAGAGGTCATGTCTTTGTGTATTAGAGGTTAGAGGTCATGTCTTTGTGTATTAGAGGTTAGAGGTCATGTCTTTGTGTATTAGGGGTTAGAGGTCATGTCTTTGTGAATTAGGGGTTAGAGGTCATGTCTTTGTGTATTAGGGGTATCGATTTTGCATCCTTCTACGATTTTGAGGGTTAAATATAATTTTCATAAGATCGATTTAAGAAGAACAGTTTGAAGATACCAAGGGTAATCAAAAGAGGTAAATCGAAGGACAGAGAATGCAAATGTCAAAATAAAAAGGACAAAAAGAAAAGCAATGATCTACAAAGCACTACATAGAAAACTAAATATTAGGTAACACGAACCCTATTAAAAACGAGAAGTGAACGTAGATGCTCCGGGAGAGTTAACAGTTTCTGCTCTACAAGTGATACCCCTCGTGTTACTGTTAAACGACACGAACATCACCTTATATTTAAATCGTGTTTGACACCAGTGACAACTTTTATGTAGGTATACATGTACATATGTATTCCGAACGAGACGAGGATGAAAGATACAATACAAAGAACCAGCTAACAAAATCGTCTTTCAAAAATATCACTTACAAATGTACTGCTAAAAAAACGGTATCATATTTATATATTTAATAGAAATTGTATCAAACAAGATTCAAATAAACAACCTGTCAGGTAGACTTACCTTCAACTATCCAATCGTCCTGACTATTCGAAGTAAATATGTCCCGAATACATAATAAAACGAATTTAGTATACATTTTATGTTGGAAAATCTAGATAAAATCTGTATAACGATATTAAACAAGAGTTATCTAATATGAACAAGTGTGCGATTCTATAAA
>MJUT01055828.1:0-29284 GCA_002080005.1 Gigantidas platifrons | reverse complement strand
ATGTAGGTATACATGTACATATGTATTCCGAACGAGACGAGGATGAAAGATACAATACAAAGAACCAGCTAACAAAATCGTCTTTCAAAAATATCACTTACAAATGTACTGCTAAAAAAACGGTATCATATTTATATATTTAATAGAAATTGTATCAAACAAGATTCAAATAAACAACCTGTCAGGTAGACTTACCTTCAACTATCCAATCGTCCTGACTATTCGAAGTAAATATGTCCCGAATACATAATAAAACGAATTTAGTATACATTTTATGTTGGAAAATCTAGATAAAATCTGTATAACGATATTAAACAAGAGTTATCTAATATGAACAAGTGTGCGATTCTATAAAAAACCATTGAAAAGCTTAAACAATACAAACTTTTACAATAATTTATCAGTTTAAACACATTGTTTTGAGATCGTTACGGTGACGTATTAATTTACCTTTACACAAGTATTGTTTTTATTGTAAAACAATGCTGACAATTTACAAAAGTAAATTACATTTTTTCTATGTGTAACTATATTTGTGTTTTTAAATATTTTTTTATTCGTGCACGACCGAAATTTTACATAAGTTCAATATAAGATTGATTTTTCTATGTCTTAGGAATGTTTTTATCGTTTTATTTTTATATTTCATTTTTCCTACAAACAATATTGATATGACAACTTTTGCATAGCAAAGAATGCATTTAGTTCAAGATTGGGAATAGGAGCACTTTATACAACAACATGAACCTCACTGTGCACCCAGCTTCACATGATAATTGACATTTACTCGCATTTCGAAAACACCTGCATGGGTGCATTATTTTACTGAAACGCAAGAAGTTTGGGACCGAAAAGCTAGCTTAATCACGCCACAGCTTTTTTTTTTATTGATGTACCATTCTGTATACAGCAAGGAGAGTGGGCTGATTCAAACATTTTTATTTTATTTTCAAACATTAATTGCCATGGTAATAATAATCTTGTAACATCTCTTATTTGAAAGAAAATACCACCCAAGAAAGCATATTCGCTTCAGCAGCACTTTTAACAAAAATCATTACGATAAATATTTATCGCAAATGAAAAATGAAGATATCGAAAAGTATCACAAACAACTTACGATAATCATGCGTGTACATTTTGTCGTAAGTCTATGACTAAAACAACATACTGTCTATCGGAAGGGTGCAATTTATCTCAAGTCAAAACATTAATATTGTCAACAAATACAAATCTGTATATAGTCGCTGCTTTCATGTTAATACTGATGGTCACATTCACACTTGAAAAAATAAAAATAAACAAGAGGTCGGACCTATTGGATGCACACAAGACAAGCTTCCATTTTATTAATACCAAATGATTCTTATAACAAACCTTTGAAACCTTTGGTCATTTTATTTTGAAATGCCCGTCAGAAGGGTAGCATATGCTAAATTATATTATTCCACTATATAAATTTAACTCTATTAATGAGATCATTTGATTGGTCTAGAGCAGCCCACGTGACATATGACAAATCATCGTGTCACTCTCTCGGGCACATAGTGTCACCCCCTCGATTTTTTTAGAAATTCTTAATATTTAACGCGAGTTATCTCGCTTTGGTCATATAACGGTATTTCATGTTAGTAAAGATAACTCCACAGATGTTCCGAAATAATAATTTTGTAAACAAAGATGGCCAAAAGATTTCATTTGGCAGACGACAATGAAATTGAAGAACTTTTGTGAAGCAAGGACTCAATTAATACCAAAAAGAGTACTGCAGCAGCAGTTAAGTGTTTTGTCAGCTTCTTGTGGGGAAGTAAGTTGATAATTTCAGTTGCTTTACAATAATATGAAACAGGCACGGCCATCAATGCTGGCGAATCTGAAAATTATCTGCCAATTTCACGCTCATCCAGTGCAACAAAAAAGTGTCGAGACTTTTTGTGCCGAGATATATCTGGGACGACTTTTTTATGGCCGATTCTAATCTCATTCAATCGAACTCTCGTTCCGTACGAAATCTCAAAAGTTAACTTCTGCGCAGAAAAAACAATTCTTTTCAGTATGTCAACAAAATGACTTTTATTACACACGGGTTCCGGGTTTCAGTGGTATCGGACGTACGAGAGGGGGTACGAGATTTAGGATTACCTTTGCGCTTTATTTTAAGAAGATCTGCATTAGTTGAGCGTGTAAGTGTGCTACATGGAACGTGTTTACAGTGTGCAGACAATTTTTATATCCATCAGTATGTGAAGCCATGTTTGTCAAACAATCCTAAGTACACATTTTATACCAAAAAGAGCTCGCTAACGCTCGCATATAAAACAATCCTAAGTACACATTTTATATTGATTGATTGATTGATTGGTGTTTAACATCCAGCGGGCAATTGTTCAGCTATATTCAGGACGAGACACACATTTTATACCATAAAGAGCTCGCTGACGCTAGCATGTAATACCAAAATCACAAAACCAAGAGGGAAGTTTGAAAGAAACTATTTAGAATTCACCAAAACGTTCGCCTGGTGGAATAAAACATCCATTTCCATTGCATAAGGGAGATGTGAATTTGTTCACCCTCGAAATAGTCATATTTCCCTTGGGCGTTGCCCTCGGGAAATATGACTTTTATCGGGTGAACAAATCTTCATATCTCCCTTATGTAAGGAAAATAAATGTATAATATTTCTTATGAAGCAAGAATCTTGCAATCTGATTGGTTAGTTACCCGGGTGTAAATAGTACCCTACCCCAGCTAAGCCATTTACAACCGGAATTAAATCAAATAAAAGTAATTTTGAACTACGCACAGCAATAGTATGATATAAAATGATACATTTACATAAAATTTGATGATTATAAACAATGATATGTGTAATATATGTAAAATCGAAAACAAAATAGCATTTTACTCAATGCGTTGTTTTTTATGTTTTATGTTTTTTTGTTTTTTTGTTTTTTTTTTGCGTAGACAGTAAAAGGGAAATAACTTTATTTATGTACGTCTGTTAACCAGAGGGAAGTAACTTTGTTTATTTGCGCAAACCACGCAAAGGGAAAATGGCGACGAAAAGATTTGCTTCCCATACAGAAACAGAAATTTTAGAAAATACTTCTTCTTCTTCTTTGTCTAAATACTTCTTCTTTCAATCGCCTTTTTTTCGTCTTCACTAAATACTTCAACTTCTTTTCAAAAGCACCCAAACCGAAATGGTTCATATACAACGTTTACATACACCGTTAAATGTTTTTCGAAGACATGACGTTATAATACAATACATTTTCGCGTACTTTTTTTCCCGTACTTTTTCCAAAAGAAAAAAAAATCAAATTCGTTATCTTGGTGTAATCAAAAGAAGTAAAGGAAACTTCATAAGAAATAAATTCATTATCTTGGTGTAATCAGGGGTGTATGAATTGTCAACACCGGTGTAAAATTCCGTACACCCCTGATTACACCAAGATAGCAAATAATATTAACTCCCCTTAATTGCAGACGTAATCTGTAATTTTCAACTTCATTTCAAACCCGTATATTATATCATTAAGCACACGAAATATCATATTAACATCAACTAGTTTATTGTTCCAATCATGATTTTGCAAAAAGATCATGCGTGTGGTAGCTTCGTGTCACTTGTTTTAGCAACGAGGACGTGATAGAAGGCACGTTGCTATGTAAGTAATGAAACATGACAGCAGTTTATAATAGGACCGAGAAGGTTACACAATACAAAAATGTATATGTTTTGTAAGAGCGTCAGAAATGTGTAGATGTAGAATTTCGTATCTCTGGAATTTGTAGCTTCTTTAGCCCGTAGTGTGTACATTTTTGTATATATTCGCTGGGAGGGTTTGTGATAGAGGGACCACTTGGATCTTCTTTTAAAAGTTTTCAGAGAAATCCTGAATCAGCTGATAATATTGAAAGCAATACAAAGGCGTTGTTTACACATGTGGAGTGAAAATGAAACTATGATGCAAAGGAAGAATTTTGATCGTAAGCGTAATTTAATCATAGGATTAATATTTTTCGTACGTTGACCTTTGTGAAAATGACTTAAGAATTGTCGTACGATATTAAGTGGAAAATACGATTCTTTGTGAAAAGGGATGCTGGACAACTAAGTTGTTCTTCATACAAAACACGGACAGAGGCGAAAGGAAATATATTTTTTGAGCTGATACATGTCCAAGTTTGAACGAAACATTAAAAATTAGGAGCGTAAAACCTATTGGAGACGAGCGGCTGTACTACTTTTAACATTTCGATCATTCCTGTCTTATGAACTATATGATAATAAGAGAACCGGACCGGCACGTGTAAGCAGTTGTTATCATAAAATTGTGTGGATATATGGACACGAACACGTTGAATAAAGGAAAAGGGAAGACACAAATATAGAATGTAATTGAAAATAAATACGTAAACAGAAAGATAAAAAAAAGAAGGGCATGGATAATCATTTGCCAAAAGCGCGTGTGGTATTAATAAAAAATATTTTTTTTAAAAAGTCACAAACATGTCTATTATGAAAAGAAAGCTTAAACAGTTATGGTAATCAATTCCTCTAATATCAACAAAACTAACATATGACCTCTGATCTTAACTGAACTCATATGACCTCTGATCTTAACTGAACTCATATGTTGTAGTCTTATTTGTGTTTAATGATTTGAGGTTAGAGTCTCGATTTGTTGTCGTTTTTGTGTGGAAATGTTGACCATCATTGTTAACTTTCTTTTTGAAAGTTTTGTTAGCTGTACAAGAACTGAAATGAAATATTTTACCTCCAGTAGCAAACGTTAATATACATATTTTACACAAATGTCATAAAGATCATTTTACAAATGTTACTTGTTGATTTATCAATATTAAATGTTATTTGCTAGCACATCACGCAAAATAGCAATTTAGTTTCACAGGCCACGGTAAAATTTATTATTTTTTCATATGTCGTTGGTCCTCACTTTAGTGTCTAGGATAACCATGAATTTTCAACTCAGCTCCGTTTTCGCTGTTTCCATCATATTGATTGGTAATTGTGCTTCGAATGATGTACTGGACCGCTCATTACGAGGCACTTTAAGACAGCAACTAGACGACTGCAAATCTCAAGTTGGTACGTATTTTCATATAATATATACTAGAGTAATGCATAATTACATGGCACATTTAAAAGATTTGATACATGTTTCTTATTGTAAGCGGGCAGGTTTATTGGTGAAGGAAACCTGAGTTCCCGGAGAAAACCACCGACGTGCCGTAAGACATTGACAAACTTTATCACATAATGCTGTATCACGTGAACCTCGCCATGAACACTTTAGTGATGATATGCACTGATTGTATAGGTGGATGTAAATCCAACTATCATAAGATCACGACCACGACGACTCCTTATTAGAAACAGTGCAATCCGGAAAGTCGAAACAACTCAGAATATTGGATTTTATAAAGATTGAGACAGACATTATCGCTAATATAAACACGATTCCGATAGAACGAACTGTTAATAATGGATGTTGAGTGCTTAATAAAGAAGAAGTGAATCTAATCATAATGTAGTGTTATACAAACTACATTTTCTGATTAAAATCACAGAAAGCTATTAATTGGGTATGCTAAAATCAAATATTACAAATTTCCCATTGGAAAGTCAACTGTCATATTGACTTGAGTCACTCCTTCTATTCCGCCTAATTCAAGCATTAGTATGTTGTCAACACTAACCATATTATCAACAAATCAAGAAATTGTACGTTTACCGAATGATAATGAATGGTGAATCAGGCAAAAGTTCAGTGACTTATAGTCGTCAACAATTAATCACCGAACACTAGCGCAACAATCCCCCTTTTCAGTCGGACTCCAATCATTTTTGCAGAATGTTAACAAGCCATCTTGAATTTTGTTTTGACTTTCATCCTAAACAGTTTTTGTGTGAACATTTTGTGGTTAGATAATTTTGCTTATCGTCGGCTATTTTAGAATCTGCGTCGTTAGCGAATGTTATTTAGTATAGGCACAAGAAAACCGGAACAGACAGTGTTGAATAATGTTTGTGTTCTTTAATAAAAAATCGCGACATTTAAAGCCATCCAAATCGTAATTTTTCAACGTCTGTGAGATTATATCATTGATTATTTAAAAAGATAGAAACGTATAAACTATTTTGAGACATCTATTGTTTGAACTAAGCACACATTTTATGTTGGGGTTTTCCCCTTTAATTGAATCATTAAATCAATGCTTATATATCCATATGTGTAAATCGACACAAATAACATAAATAAGCATCTGATATCAGCATCAATTAATTGTTGCGAAATGTATTTGAGACATTACCAAAAACAAAACAAAAAACGCCATGCTAAAGACATGACGTCATGTTTGCTTCCAGAGTAAAACGTTAACATAAGGAGTTTTCATTACATTTACGCATAAAAGATGACAGCATTTTACTAAAATTAATTTCTTGAGGCTAGTAATGATCATCAACAGAATCATATATGGCGCGTCATTTAAAATATAACTTTTAAATCATGCATAGATTGGGGATTTTTCAAAACATTCGCAAATACACATCTTTGATAAAAACAATTGTCATAGAATTCATCGCAATATGAGACAGGCACAACCTGTATGAAGGACGAAGTCCTATAATGTTTGGAGCTCGAGGGAGGCATGAGAAGGGAATGTATTATTTTTTTCAAGTATTTTTTTTTAAAGTTTTTTTTTTAAATTTATTAGGGGTACAGTCGGAGGTTTTAGTCTCAGCGTCTAAATTGTTGGGTATAACTGTTGCGGCACATGTTTTTCATGGATACAGAGTAGTGCAAAAAGTATTCGCCACCTTCGATTTTGTTACTATATATTTCATATAAAACCACATTTGAAAAAATTAAAGCTATCTCTGGGCAGATTTTTATGAAAGTTATTTCACGACAGGCAGAAGTCTTTGAATTTTATCTGTTTATCTATAAATTGTTGGGTAGAACTGTTGCGGCACAGGTTATTCATGGATACAGAGTAGTGCAAAAAGTATTCGCCACCTTCGATTTTTTACTATATATTTCATATAAAACCACATTAAAAAAAAATAAAGCTATCTCGGCAGATTTTTGTGAAATTTATTTCAAGACACGCAGAAATTTTATTTGTTTATATAATAGTCATTTTTGTCTGCATGGTTTTGTTTACTGGTGATTTAAACACAAATGTCGATTTTTCCGATTTTATTTGCAAATTTAACGTCAGAAAACAAAAAATTGTCTTTAAATCATAAGAAAATAAAGGCAATCTAACGGAAAATCATGCTAAAATAAACACATAATCTTTAAATAGTGCTTTTTGCTGGTGCAAAAATGATCAAAATCCGGTTAGAAATTACTTCACAATAATGTTTTTGAAAAATGTGGTTTTATCTGAAATATATAGTGTAAAATCGAGGGTGACGAATACTTTTGGCCACCCACTGTAGGGTTCTTTTGATTTTTATTTTGAGTTTGTGCCATGGAACCCTTAAAATATCAGCATAGGTAGAATGCTCTTTGTTCATCACTATGCTCATGATCAAAATATGAGATTTTGATTGACAAAAAAAAAAAAAAAAACACTTACAAATTCAAAAAAGTTGTGAGCGAAGAAATACTTCGGGGAGTTAGACGATTTTCGTCTGCCAACAAAGATATTCCATTCAAGACCCCCCTTTTTATCTACAGTGTAACTACGCCACTTTTTTATTACAGCCACACTAAAACAACACGAAAATACAGGAAATAATGTTAAACTGGTCAAATGCAAATCCTTCAATGAAAGTTTCAATAATACGATGATCCGTACACGTTATTAGATGATATTCGTCTCCTAGCAAAGATATCCCATTAAACACCTCCTTTTTTATTTACAGTGTATATTTACTGAAACTACGTCATTTTTTTTTTATTAAAGCCACACTAAAACAGAACGAACATACAGGAAATAACAATTAACTGGTCAAATGCAAACCCTTCATTGAAATTTCAATAATACGATGATCCGTACACGTTATTATCTTTTATTTCGAATGAATTTTGTAGCAGACAATTTTTTGTTATGACTGTTCCGTTCATTTAACCTTCGGGCTCTTCCGCCAAGAATGTCGTAGATAGAGATTTTTTTATTAGAATTTAATTTCAAGTTTATTTTGATTTTGCATAGAGTAAATAATTAAAGAATTGGGAATTTTTCATTGAAATATATTTATTTTGCGTTTCTAAATATCAATTGATCTATTTTTGTAAACTTCCGGTGACCAGATTTCTGGACATCAATACTCCTATGAAAAATCATATAGTTAAAAGGAATTCGTCCTTTATTAATCCTTGGTTAACCGTGTTATTATCTTGTTGTTTATATTTTTTTAAGGAAAGGAGAATATGGATGGACATTGTTTATTTTCTTATTAATTATTGTGCGTATTTGTTTCAACTTTTATTTTTATTTCCTAATAAGGTAACACAAAAGATGTCATTGAAAACATGATACAGTCACTGAAGGAGCTTCGTAAAGGTCTCACGGGAGTTAATGGTATGTGTGAGTTAAATCAGTGCATTTACTGCCTATATAAAGGTGTACGTCTACTAGTCATAGTACGTATACTGGTACCATGCTTCTTGCATAGAGCGAAGCACGATAGACATTAGTCGAACGCGTACCACGGTGTAGACTCCCTCATCCAAAATATCAAAACGTTTTCATTTTGCTAACATGACGATGCAGTATAAACACAATATCCGCACATTTTCGAGAAATAACAAACATATTTGTACTCACATCGAAACAGGAATGAAAAGCCCACCAGAAGCTCGCTTTTATCCCTGTTTCCAAAGCTCTTTCGCATTTTTTTATTTGCCGACAATGTACATATATTGTCTATTTGCATTTTATATATACAGTTAATTAAACATTTTGTTAAATGAACTATAAATTTGTGTAATGACTTGTTATGCAATTCTTGAAATAAAATGGGTATGATCTCTTGATATTTGTCCCTGAAGAGAAACATAAAACCTGATCGCCACAAAATAATATGTTCTTTGGGGTTCGTTTTCTGTTTCGTTTATCATGATTTTTTTTAAAATCTCTCACACTGAATTAAATTTATATGGTGTGTTTTTGGTAAAGTTCCTAGTGTTTAAATTGTAGTCATCACTTCAATAGTTTTTCGGTCATTTAAGATACATATACTCCGTGATACACCATTACTTTTTTAACCGCCACGGAGTATCTCTATCACAAATAACCACAAATATGTTGCGTTTGTCGTTGTCACAATCTTATATTATCCTCATTCATGACTTATCACCGGCTTTGTAACAAGATTAACACGACGGGAGCCACACGTGGAGCAGGAATGTCTAAATTTCTGGAGCACATGACGTCACCCCTGATTTTCAGTGGGGTTCGTGTTTAACGATCTTTTGTTTTCTGTGCCATGTTGTGTAAATCGTTGTTTGTAGTTTTTCTTTTGGCCATTGTATTAATGTCCTTCAAAGTATGGCTTCTGTTTACAACTGTGGTATCTCTAAACATATCTTGGTAAAAACATAAAACATCAGTTCATTATGCCAAAAAACTAAGGATTTGAGAGATTACTTGTATTGACCTGAGATAATTGGTATCACCGATTAAATAATTTATGTGGAAGTTGTCTTCCTTTATAGAGTAATTAAAAGATAACGCTGTAATTAGAATTACAAAAGCATATCGATTGGAATATGTAGACACTATATATAAAGAAAATCGGAAATGGAATATATTGAATACGCTTCCCAATTTACTGTATATGTTTCTGCAATCATATATATGAATAAATTTCAAACTAAATCTATACCTACACGTAAGGACAATCTACACGTAATGACAATTGAACGTAAGGACAATCTACACGTAAGGACAATCTACACGTAAGGACAATCTACACGTAAGGACAATTGGACGTAAGGACAATCTACACGTAATGACAATCTACACGTAAGGACAATTGAACGTAAGGACAATCTACACGTAATGACAATCTACACGTAAGGACAATTGAACGTAAGGACAATCTACACGTAAGGACAATCTACACGTAAGGACAATTGAACGTAAGGACAATCTACACGTAAGGACAATCTACACGTAAGGACAATCTACACGTAATGACAATTGAACGTAAGGACAATCTACACGTAAGGACAATCTACACGTAAGGACAAGGGAGACAATCTACACGTAAGGACAAGGGAGACAATTGAGCGGTCTGTTATGTGTATCCATTTTGCCTCTTTGTCTTTTTAAGACTTAATTCATTGTTTATTTTTTTGTCAATCACAATTTTCGTTTTGAAGATGTAGTATGCATATTTGTAGGCAATGTTTGCTCCTGACGATAGATAATCTGTTGAGATACAGAAATGTTGTGTAATAAATAATACAAAATAAATTATCTTACAAAGTGACCATAATGTCACTTCAAATCTAGCTGTAAATGATTTTGTGTTGTTGTTATTTTGCTTTACTGTAAATCATCGTTTTATTGAAGGTGTTGGTAGTATCAAGAAGATCGCCTTCCATGCCACACTTACTCACGATTTCACACTTGGACAATCACAGACGGTAGTCTTTGACCATGTTATAACAAATAATGGTAATGGTTATAGCATTCACTCTGGAATTTTCACAGCTCCAAGAGACGGTACATACTATTTCACCACTTCGTTTTTGTCAAGATTAGGTAGTGCGTACCTCCAGATGATGAGAAATGCGGAAATAATAGGAAGCGGTACAGGGTATCCAGATAATGGCTCAACTGGATCCATGAGTGCTACTGTTAATCTTAAAAAGGGCGATGCTGTTAAAATTAGACATTGGAAAGATATGAACACTCAAACTCTTCATGGGCCATTTGGAATGTTTACCGGCTTTATATTATGAAGAATAAAATATTAAAATTATTATTGTTTCCTCTAAATGTTAATCTGCCAAAAACATAGAGAAACCGTAATAAACACACCCATAAACTGCCTCAAGCACCCATAAACCTGTAAGGGACCGTCACAAACACACCTATAAGCTGTCAGGGACCATCTGAAGCACACTCATAAAAAATCAGGACTGTCTCAAACACTCTCATAAACTGTCAGGAACCGTCCCAAAAATACCCATAAACTATCATGGACCATCTCACACACTCAACATTTGCGTATGATATATGCACATCATTTTAAAGTAACGTGTACGTACAACCAAATCCTTTTATGTAATGGTGTCAGCGATTGACACAATTAATGCCATGTTTTGTGTATTGTATAATTTGAATTAGAGTTCCATGTATCACTATTGGGACACTCGCCACAATAGTGTTCATTAAAGGTATTATACTTTGTTCTAGTTCTGTGTTGATTTTGTCTCTGGAGTGTTCATTCTTGATTGCTATTTCAGTTTTCTCTAACTTTGAATTTCACATTCTAAAATACCATAAAAGAAACTTTTACCCTTTGTTGTTAAGTTCAAAGATACGTAGGTTAATATTTTAAAATGTGTGTGTTACTGGTGCTCTATACCTCTGAGGATGCTATTTATTTTTTCTCAATAAGTCGTCGTGGCCGTGATCCAATGGTAGCTGGATTTACAACTACCTATGTATTCAGTGCCTATCACCACTGATGTTATGACTTCGAATCGCGACCAGGGCGAGGTGTACAGCATTATGTGATACAGTTTGTCAGTGACTTGCGCCAGGTCGGTGGTTTTCTCAGGATCGTCCTGTTTCCTCCGCCAATAAAACTAACCGCCATGATATAACTGAAATATTATTGAAACACCATCAAACAAACAATATTTTTTCTCATATTTTTTGCTATTTTGTCTACTGTGTGATATACCAAGATTGATTTTGCTTTCGCTACCTTACATTATGCCAAATTAGGATATTTTTGTTTTTCTACGCTATGGCCACTCAGGTTTGTACCGGTTTTCTTTACATTATAGCCACCCATAATGATCTTTACTCTGTCTAATTTATGGCCAGTCATGATTGTTTTCACTGTGTCACTTTGTTTACTCTATGGCCAATCATGCTTGTTTTCATTGTGTCACTGTGTTTACTCTATGGCCAATCAGGCTTGTTTTCACTGTGTCACTTTGTTTACTCTATGGCCAATCAGGATTGTTTTCACTGTGTCACTTTGTTTACTCTGTGGCCAACCATGATTGTTTTTGTTTTGGTTACTTTATGGCCAATATGTCTTTGTTCTCTGTCTTGTACCCAATATTGTCTGTGTTTCTGGACTGTACATCCTTTATTGACCCGTCGCTTATCTCTAACGTTATACTCATCTGTTTAGCTCACCTGGCCAAAATGGCATGTGAGCTGTTGCCATCACTTGGCATCCGTCGTCTGTTAGCTTTTCACATTTGAATCGTTTCCTGTGAAACCACTTGGCCAAAGAACCGAACCGTGGTAGGAAACATCCATGGAAGGTCCTCTATAAAGTTTAATAATTTTTTCCCGATCCGTTAACAAACATGGCTGTCATTGCTGTCATTGGCAATTCTTCTTTCTGTCTGTCCGATTTCTCTTCTGAAACCACTTGACCAAATAAAACAACATTTTACAGGAAGCATCTATAGAAAGTCACTATAAGATTTCTTAATTTCATCCCAATTGGACAACAAACATGGTCGCCGTGGGCAAATCTTGTTTCTGATTGGCTGGAATTTAAAAAAATAGTCTTCTAGTCTAGCATCTAGTTAGTTTTCTTTGTTGTGCTGTGTTCTGTTTGTCTTCGTCCTGTGTGCCCAATGTTGCCAGTATCTCTGGACTGTCCATTCTTGAATGCCCCTTTGGATGTGTCTTACGTTTATTTTATATCTATTTGATAAATTCATTTTTGTTAAAAGGTTACGATATCCGGTTGTTCACTTCCATTTTTTTAATGTTTTTTATTTTATTATTTGCTAAATTAAATATTATCATGTCTGTTATGATTTTTGCATAATAACAATATTCAAATCATACAATACCGATGACATACATTGAGCACATAGTCACATTCCCAAATTATTGCATGAATCTATGCTGTTCGAAAATGTTCTAATTATTGTTCAGTTTCACTCTGTTGATTTATCCATATGTATTCACTCAAACCACACAAAGGGAAAATGGTGACGAAAAGATTTGCTCCCATAGAGAAGCAGAAATTTTAGAAAATACTTCGTCTTCTTCTTGTCTAAATACTTCTTCTTTCAATCGCCTTTCTTTCGTCTTCTCTAAATACTTCATCTTCTTTTCAAAAGCACCCAAACCGAAATGTTTCATATGCAACGTTTAAATACAACGTTAAATGTTTTTCGAAGATATGACGTTATAATACAATACATTTTCGCGTACTTTAAAAAAAAAAAAAATCAAATTCGTTAACTTTGTGTAATCAAAAGAAGTAAAAGACAGCTTCATAAGAAATAAATTCATTATCTTGGTGTAATCAGGGGTGTATGAATTTTCAACACCGGTGTAAAATTCCGTACACCCCTGATTACACCAAGATAACTAATAATATTAACTCGCCTTAATTGCAGACGTAATTGCAGAGGTGGAAATAAAATGGCGGACTGAACAGATACGAACATTGCAGCTGGAGAAGTCTAGAGTATTTGAGGCTGTGTATTGGCTATATGGCAATGAAATGTGGTATAAAGGTTAAATCTTTTATCATTAGTGACTATATGTTAAATGGGCAAGAATTCAAAACGGAATAAAAGGCAAAGGAGCGAAAGTTCGAGTACGGGTTTGACGCCACCATCAAAACAAACAGTGATAATGGCAGCGTCCACGATACAACCCCATGATATTTCGCAAGTTATTGCTCAGGAAAATGAATCCATTTATGGTATGAACAGTTTCAATTTAATGAATCCTAGTATGAACCTATGCGAAACATATCCTATTAGTCTCCAATACGTGTCAAACACACCCGGACATCCCCCCTTTTTTCAACAACCGTATATTGAGCCGCCTAGACATAGTTCACCTGCAATACCCATTGGACCCCAGTTACCTCAAAGCATAAGACCTCCAGCCCCATTCATACCAAATCAACAAATGCAGAACAACTTGCAAATCAATATGTCAACAAATATGACAAACCACTCAAACCCACCGCTGGTTGCGTTCGATATGTTAATGACAACACTGAACATACTCAATCAAAGATTTTATAATTTCCAACAGCAAACAAGTCAACAACTATCAAAACTGCATGTGTTAGACAGTATCAACCATCGATTAACATCACTTGAGGGTGGTTTATGTGACATTAAACATGACATTCAAAGAATGAAAAACAAAATACATGAACATGATAAAACTCTACAAAACGAGGAACAACACCACAATGATATTGAAAGGCGAATGAACTAGATAGATGAGGATAGGGTATACCTTCTTCGGGAAAATGAGAGGTTCCGCGAGGATTTACTAAAGTTGCAAACACATATTCAATGAAGTATAATCTGATATTTGAAGGTTTAACTGAAATAGAGGGTGAAAATACAGAAACAGTAATAAAGGAATTCATAAAAACTCAACTTAAAATTCAAAATGACATTTCCTTCCAAAATGTGCAGAGATTGCGTAAAACTAAAGACCGCACACCGAGAGCTATATACAGTAAAACTTGCTTATAATGAATTTGTGGGGGCAGCCACATGTATTTCGTAATAACATATAACGAATTCGTTATATAATCATATGCAAATCAAGTCATTTTATTTCAATCAAATACAAACATAGGTACATAGACTATACACAATGATTAATCACTTATCTTTAGCAAAGAAATCTTGAATGGTAGACTGTTTTTGTTAAATATATTTTCTATCTTTATCAAGTATTTAAAAAAAATCATCAACATTGTCATATGTTTCTAACATACGGCGGACAGTGTCAAGAGCAAGTAAACCATCTGCATTTGTCGGAACTTCTTTTAGTACAGGATCGTCATCACCTTCTGAATTTTCACCATCCGTGTCCGTATTTAATAGAGAGATCAGACCTTTTTTTCAGTTTCTACTACATTGTTTTGTTGTCAACAGCAACTTACCTTACCGCCAACTCTTCTTCCGCCTTTTACGGGAAACCCCATCTAGTGGGTAGTGTGTGGTGTGCTGTGTTCTTGTGCTATGTTGTGTTGTGTGTTGTAATGTCCTCCACCATCCAGAATATATACATTCCCTTCCACCACATATATCCGTGCATACATTAAAATTCGTGCCATATATACAGTAATGACTTATAAAATTAAATTAAATTAAATTAAGTAAAATTAAATCCAATGTTAAAATCTAAAAGTCCATTCTGTTTAATGGACGTTGGTTAACTATCTCTACATATTTGCACAGAAAAAGTTCATCACCATGATCAAATATTAACTGCACTGTAGCATCCACCATGTACATCAATTAGTATTTCCCTTTCTTAATATTCAGCGATCTGTATCTTGTAGAATGTAATGCAAAGCATAACCTCCTGGAGATATACTCAATATCAGCTGTGAATTCAAGTATCCTACTCTTCTTTTGGTTCGAGAAAATTCCATTTTCTATTCTGATACAATCCAAAATGATTTGTATTTGAGTTGTATGGTCGTATCCATAAAATGAGTTCTTAGTAACAACTTGGATGATTTTGTTTATTTCCTCTAAGTATGGAGTTCTTATTGGATCTAGTGTCTTACATTTCAATATAAAATGAATTAAGTCTTCTGATTCTTGATCGCACAGCCTACATTGTGTGTTCTCATTGTTGTTAAATTTTGCTCTATCTAATTGTAGGATATATGAGCCTGTTACGATTTTTATTTTTATTGCAATAAATATTGCTTCTCTGGATGGGTCAGAAGATTTATCCACATGGGTCATCCCGTGATTGGTGTTTGGATTGAAACTGGAGTAATTTAAATATTTTAGTTTCTCGTACATTGTGCAATCATCTAGCAAACGAGTTTTTCAGTATTTAAATACACATTCTTTGATGGTTCTTTTCCAATCTATTTTTAACGGAGGATATTGTAGCAATTCTAGGGGGTGTTTAAGTCCATATTTCGTGAGTGTTCTTTTGATTACTATGAACCAGCTTGAACTGTTCTGATCTTTTGCTTGTAGCTGACGAACCGCAATAGCTTTCTCCAATGATTCTTGGGCTTGACGACAGATATTATTGAATAATATTAGACATTTTAAGTCAACTTGGGCTTCTACGGGTAGTATGCCAGTAATAATATATAAAGCTGGATCTGGAGCATTCATAGGTAATGAAAGTATTAAATACTGGAGAATTTTTGTTTGTCTTTGAATTTCTGGTTTACCGGAATAATAACACTCTTCTGTGGTTGTAGAGTGTAATGATGCATAGAGCTATAGTTTGCAGAAAAGTTCAACAATAATTGCAATCCGTACCAGTTGTCACTAAACAGAGCAATGTCATCTGCGCAGGCCACGGCGTTCACATTTATGTTGCCAATTTTGCATCCCTTGTCTGTTTCTTCGAAAAGATGTAATAGATCTTCAATATATATTTTATATAAGTCTGCGCTAAGAAGTCCTCCTTGTTTCACGCCTTGAAACATTGGAAATTCTTAAGAAATGGTATTGTTCCATTTTACCGCTGATCTTGTATTGCAGTGTAATTCATCAATGATGGCCCAAGTAGATAGTTCAACTCCTAGTAAATACACTTTGCGCATAAGCATGTTCAGTACCACAACGTCGAAAGCGGATTTTGCGTCCAATAATGCTATATAGAATGGGCTGTTTCTGTCTTTGTATTCCCTATATAGTTCCTCTACTATAACTGCTGCGTTCAATGGGGAAGTGTTTTCAGTGAATCCTCTTTGTATACGTGATTGTTTTGGTAGTAATAATGGTTTTAAAACAGCTCTTACGATATATTCTATGATTTTAATAAAAACGGGGAGTACTACAATCCCTCTATAGTTCTTCGAATCATGTTTTTCTCCTTTATTTTTGTATACCGGAGACATAAGTCTAATTTTGATGATATCAGGAATCAATCTTTTCTCAAATGTGGTTGATGAGCTTATGAAGAAAGCTAATAAATTCAGGGCCGGCATATATAATATTTTCAACTGAGAGTCCAAAGATGTCTTCTGATTTTCCTTTATTTAAAGAGTTAATTGCTTCAGTAATTTCCTGTTTTGTAACTGTTCCCGGTATTATTTGTTGACTTAGTATTTTAATGGATTCATAGTACTGTTCACATGAATTCAAATGTTCACTATCATATAAGCTATTTTCTGACGGTTCTGATAGTTTTTTGAAATGTTGCTGCCATCCTTCAGTTATGGAGTCTCCCTGAAACAACTCGTTTCCGACATATAAATCATCTATGAAATTGTTGTTAGCTTTTCTATGTTTTCTTATAAGTTTGAAAAATAAACGTTTATTGTTTGAGTCAGCGTTGATGATGTTATTCCGGTCTTCATGTTTTTTTAAGATTTTCTTCTATACGTAGTTCTTTTCTGAATTCTCTTCTAGTAATTCTTTTATTTATCGTCATCGGATGTTCTGAGTCAGTTGGACGTCCGGCATATTTCCAATGCTTATAGGCTTCTCTGTTTCTTCGGAGAGCGGCATCTAACTTTACATTCCATAGATTCAACTTTAATTTATTTTTCCCATAGTTCTTTTGAGTAGAGCATGTTTTTGCAGTAGAGTTTAGAAGGTTCATAGTATTGACCATCACTTCCTTCAATTCAGAGTCATCTTGAGATATTTTTTTTGATATTTTTCCTATTTCTTTACTTATTGACTTTTCGTATTGTTGTTTATCAACTTTGTCCCATCTTGTTCGTGTGGACTTTTGTTATTCAGATTCTTTCTTTGCTTTCACTAATTGACATGGGATTGACATTTTAATTGCATAGTGATCAGAAACATTTGATGTTAACTGAGTTAGACGTTCTGAAGTCCTTTGTTTGTTCTTTTGATATATAAAATAGTCAATCTCAGACACTTCAACTGATTTTACGTTTAAAAATGTCGGGCCTTTTTTGTTTGACATAAAATTGCATTCTGATATAAGCTGTTTCAATTTGAGTGCTCTGCGGGAATTGTTTAATTTAGAAATATCCTCATTCATATCTTCGCCAATAATGATTTCGTGAGTTGTTTCATATGTTTGAATGATTTCATACAACTGATCAATACATTCACTATATTCATCATATCTATCGTTCTTCATTTTTGTTGGAAGGTATACTGATATTAATAATACAGGTTTATCTATATTAATCTCAATACATTGTATTCGTTCATTTCCCTCTGACTTGGATTTGATGTATTTGTCAATATTTCTAGACCATAAGAGAGCTACTCCGCCATAGCATCGTTTCAAATAGTTTATATCTTTATTTAAATCGGAATCTATTGCCTTACCAATCCCAATCCCAATCCCACTTCCTCCAATGTGACCCCGATTTCACCTAGTGTATTACGAATGTTTACGAGGCGCGATAAGGGTAGCTCGTAATCGTCACTATCGTCCGTGTCAGTTCGTTTTTAAATCCAGCCTTTTGAAAATTGTTTTTATTGTGAAATAAAGGTTTTTTTTTTAATCAAACATAATTGTAATTAATCTCCTGTACTAACAAGTATATTTTGGTTTTCTAATTTTTAGGCCCCTAGCACAACTGATGAGAGATTATTTCTCGAAATGCGCATCTTTTGCACTAGACCTGGTATCATAAAATTTTATTATTAAGACATTAATTAGTGTTGGGTATGTCGTAGGGGTGGCGACAGTCTGTAATTAGTGTTAAATTGATTAATGCATGTCCTATTGTTTATTTACGACTTGTGAAAATGCAAACAATATTAAATTTACTCGGAGAAGCCATGACTTTTAAATAACTTATAAATTCTTAAAACGTGATCACTAATTAAGAGAATAAACAGTAAATACCTTTATCTGATTTTTATTTGTCCACAAAGTACGACAGGTAATATTTAAGCCAATGGCAAATACAAATCAATATAAAAGTACCGATTATTTATAGTAACAAAACATTTAGATTTTAACTTCGTACTATCCGTGGGAAAATATATAGATTTGACTTTTGAGGGGAAAAATGTTCGTTGTAACCGTTAATTTGTACTAACCGAATTCGCTATAAACACACAGTTTAATATATATTTATTAAGCAGTTGGTCGGGGAATAGAAATTAGTTCGTTATAACCGTAAATTCGCTCTAAACGTGTTCGTTATATTCAAGTTTTACTGTATATTGGCCCGATTTACGCGCTATTCTGATCACGGCCTGGTGATCAAGGTCGTGCCGGAAAGTCTACGAGGAAAAAATCACTACAAGGTGTACCAACAATATCCCTTTGACATTGCCGAGCGACGAAAGGAATTATACCCGAAACTTCGCGAGTACAGACGGCAGGAACGACGGGCTAAAATTGTAGTGGATCAACTCTATGTAGACGGTGACTGGTATCCAAATGGAGACCCCCCTCAAAACCAACCAACTGTACATCGACCAATAACCACCGAAACTATGATGTATCATTAGGACAACGCATCGGACCAACCTAATATTGTTAGAAATAAAATAAACTGTATTTTTTTGAAGGTTTGTGGCCTAAAATCTAAATTGTTATTACCTGATTTTGTTGATATTATCAAACAATATGATAAAGTTTTTCTTTGTGAAACAAAACCTTCAGATGAAGACATTCTTCATTTACCTAATGAATATACTTACCTTTTGAAAAATAGAAAAAAATATGTAAGAAAATCAGGGGGTCTTGCTATAATTTATAGAAAAGAAATTGAGCAATATATCACTTTTATTGAAACTAAATGTGATTTTATTCAATGGGTACAATTATCAAAAGAAATATCACGTGTAAAAGGACTAGCGACATGATTTTATCATGTCTGGTTTTTTTTGCAACTAAATCTCTTAGTAGGTATCAAGAATTAAAAAAAACGCCTCTATTCCCATAGTTGGAATATATAAATAATAGTTTGCGCCCATAATAAATGTCTAGTGAGCTACCTGTAATTTATTCATATTTTTCAATCCAAACCGAAGCTGATGTTGTGTGACGTCATTTGTTCTATTGATAAATTGTGAGAAAAAAATTGGAACCTGGAAAAGGGGAAAGGGGGGGGGGGTGGAGTCAGAGGTTTCTTTATGTTAGGAGAAAGGGGGGTTCATGACTTTTGTAATTTTCAAATTGAAAAAAAATGTTAACAAAAATAACAAATAAATAAATAGAGGGGGAGAGATGACACAGGATCGAGAGGGAGAATTGTTGTTTATGTACAAAGTATACACCACAACACCATTGGAGAAATATAAATATTAAATGGTTCCTGTTTTCATAATTTTCCACTTGGTTTCTAAAACATAATTGTGATTAATAGATTTAATTCAGTTTAAAATTTTGATTAAAACAATATTTGTTGATTGTAATTTGATTTACCTGAGTACCATGGCTTGTCATACAGTTGTGAGAGATAAAGGCATAGTGGAGGAAAAGTTGCGGGGCCAACAATTTTCTGACACTATTAGGAGGGGGGTCACATATGCTACACAAAAGTGGAGTCATTTAAGTTTTTCCGGTCATTCAAAATAATTTGCAGACCCCCCCCCCCCTCCCCCTGGAGATAAATAATGACCGGTTCCTAATATATGCATATTTCCTAGTACTGCTTTGTTGCATCCTCATTTTGACTTTTTTAAACAATCTGGTACTGTTACCCTAGCGAGAATGCATGCTGGTAAAGTTATTCCGGCCATATCACCGTCTAAGCTAATTACTCATTTTAACTGAACAACATTGTCCATTACAATGTAAATAAGGTGGCCAGTCTGATTATGGTGGTGTTTGAAATGTATATCTTTTCATGATGGTGTTTGATTTGATGATTTGATTTTTGGTATTTAACGCCACATTCAACAATATCTCAGCTATATCATGGCGAACAGTTTTAATGGTGTAGGAAGCCGGAGTACCCGGAGAGAACCACCGACCATGGGCAAGCAACTGGTAAACGTTATCACTTGCGGCTGCTAGTCGAGTGCACATTTTTCTGTAATTTACAAAGCCGGGCGCGAACCCACGGCGTCTTGGTGATAGGCTTGTATGAGTTGAGCCACCCGGGCCCCTGATGGTGTCTGAAATGTACCTTTACACTTAGCTGTTCAAATTATACATGAAGTATCATTTCTGTATGAAACAGGTCAAAGAGGAAGCATGAATTGTGTACATAAATGTATTGTATGAAGCTCAACGACATTACATTGTATTTGTCTTTCAGATACTACAGCTTGCTTTTGAGGACCATGCAAGAGCATCAACTCCAGCTACACAAGTTGACGATGACCCTTTTCCAGCTGAATCATCCTCGCCGCCTGCTTCATGTGCAACTGATGATCCAGTTCCTTCACCACCAGCCACAACTGCCAAAATGGTAAGGAATAAACTTACTATACCGTTTGCACTAAAGAGCACCCACTTTTTCTATGCAGCAATGCTAGCAAGGTAATTCTTTTCTTTGGAATTTCTATAGTTTTCTACTGAATTGTGCATATATATATATAGCATTAAAGAGTAAATTGTCTCCCATCTGTATTTATGTTGATCATCATGAGATAGCTGCAGTATTGCTGACATTATGTAAATCAATTAATCACCAATCAATCAATCAATACTTTTGTTAAAGTACATTTTTGTAATATGAAATGCCAAAATCATTATTTCCAGTTTTCTAAAAATTTCTGATATATGTAAAGATTAAATATATAAAAAACGTAAACCATTCACTTTTTGAGAGCTACGATGTATAATTCAGGAGAAAACGTCATTTTATTCTGTCTTCGATAATTCTTGTTGCCTGACAATGATGCAAATCATATGCTATTAACCTCAGATTTGAACTCATTCGGTAGAGATTGTGCGCATGTTCCGCTATAGTGTTGATGAAGAAAATTTCGGAGGCAAAGAAATTGAAGCCAGGTCCGAAGCGTAAATTGAGCGATTCTACCAGGAAAAGAAACAAAAAAGCAGCGAATGCTAAGTTAAACAAAAACAGAATATATAATGGAGATGAATATGATCGTTGGATGGAAATAAATACCGCTCTTCGTCTGGAAACGAACTCTGAAGTGGCCAAGATTCTTCTCGACAGGTAACATTATTTTCGTTTCGATTTACATTCCATTATTTTCCATTTAATCCACGATTAAAAATAAAACATACATGAAAGAATTTCTTTGCAAGGCAAGAAATGCAAGAAATTTAGCTTCTTTCAAAACCAGAATGATACATGTGCTCACCTCAGCATCCATCGTTGTTTACGTTGGTGATGAAATTTCATGATCGGCAATCATCGGAACGGTGCATCCGAAAGTTAATCAGCCGCCATTGTCTTGAAGAAACACGTACGAGATGGAATTATTTTCTGTTCTTAATCGCAGATGATCGCGATTTTCGTCCTCAAACATGCACGAACGGTTTAGTTTTTAGGGAATGTAAACATATAAAGAATATCGTTGAAGATGTTTATTTCACCAAAAACTCGTTTCATATCACTTTAAGCATAATTGTTTTGCTTATTATTACTGTTTAATCGGTTCTTTAAATTTAAAGTTGTATTTTATATTATTCACAGGTTATCGATAGCAGCCCTCCATTATAACGAGAATTGTGAAAGACAACAACTTATGACAGAAAATGGTGATTTATGCTACAACATCAGCTATCCAAAAGCAAAGAAGGGTACCAACAGGTCCTCCGACTTATGGTAAATTTTTCCATTTTCTAGAAGATACAGCTTCCAAAAATAATCATAAAATATGCCTTAGTACGAGTAGATACGATAACCTAACCCTACGTCCACTACACTCGTTATCTAGTATATGAGATGTTTTCATGCAAACTGGAACCAAAAACAATTTATGTTTGTAAAGTGAAATTTATTCAAGTAATAACTAATAAACTATATTTTTATTTGGATTTTTAAAAATTTATTTTTATTTACAGGTTATGTGACTGATAAAACAGGCAGTAATAGAAAAAAGTGGAGTGTCCAACATACTCTATTGCTACCGATGACATCAAGAACATGAACAACCACATTCCACTTCCGTTGATATCAGAATTTGTTCAGTTCTCCAAGAGACAATTATTTGAAAGACATCATTCACGTCTAAATATGTAACAATATCCAACAAATTCACAAATCATAGATAATGTGTTATCCATTGACATTGAATTGTGAATACCACAGATGATATTTTGTCCATTGAAACTGAATAATTTTGGATATATTAAGATTACACGTGTGCATATTTAAATCTACAATATTGTTCTGATGGAAATGTCTGTCTAATTTTCGTAACAACACATTCTGTTGTTTCTTCCAAGACGTCTCCAAGTCCATTGTACAAATCTTCTGTATGCCATGAATCGACATTTCCTGAAAACAAAATATAGAACTATTGTATTACATTATAAAACTAATTTATAGAGCTTGTAAATATTGTAAAAAATATTTGTATAACTGTAAATAAAAAATTGTTAATTTGTTGATATATATTATAATACTTTACTGCATGTAAGAATGATATTAATTGAATCATAATAAATATATGTAACAGTTCGTGTTTTATCTCACAAATGCAAACAAGTGATAAAGGACATCCTTCAAAATGTTACAAATTTGTGTTTGTTTGTTTGTTTGTTTGTTTAATGGGGTGTTGGTTGGGATCCCACAAATTGGTTTTACCCCACTGCATTTTATGTGCCTGTCCCAAGTCAGGAATCTGTTTGGTAATGGTCCTGTCTCTTACTGTTTTGTGTACATTATTTCGATGTTGGTATTTATTCACAAAAAAATAAATTCTACAGCTACTTACTCATTTATTGGTTAATTGTCATCTAATGGTCCCACATTTTCTAAGTACTCCAACATGCTGATATGTAGTACATGTCGGTTCAGACAGTTGGCAACAAATATGTCATGTTCTGATATGCAGGAAATATCACCGTCTTCCATGTTGATGCTCACTGCCGAAATAGTTTGACAACAGATGCATTCTTATGCTGTATCCATAAAGGAACATGACGACCCACACTCGCACCTAAAATGATTAGAACAATTGTTAAATAAATTAATGCATATTACATCTTCAAGTATGTCTTGTAAAAAAAAGTTTGTGTGCGCTGAAAAGATTTCATTTGATTTTTGGTGTTTTAACGCCACTTTCAACAATATTTCAGCTATATCATGGCGACCAGTTTTAGTGGTGGAGGAAGTCGGTACCCGGAGAGACCCACCGACCATGAGCGAGCAACTGGTAAACTTTATCACTTGCGAGTCGAGTGCACCCTTTTTTGTAATTTACAAAGCCGGGGGCGAACCCACGCCATATTGGTGATAGGTTTGTATGAGTTGTTAGATCCAACAACCTAACTCATTGAGCTACCCGGGCCCGCGCTGAAAAGAAAGTAGGCAATAAAGTAATTTAACATGCCTGTGAGCTGTGTAAGGAATTCGGATCAATTGTACTTGGCGACAACAACCCTAACTCTAATATATTAGGGTTGTTGTCGCCAAGTACAATTGATGCAGGAATTCAACAGTTGTTTACACTTTGCACATCTCTCACATGTATGATTGTCAGCAAATATGAATAATGAAACCACACCTTTAAATTTTGAAATATTGTTCACTATTATTTTACCACAGCATATGTATATACACTGTTGGCATCCCAAACGTGCATGACAGTGCGTGCTATTCACGTCCCGGGACTGTAGACATTACTTTCTGTTCAGTTTACGTTCTGAATAATGACTTTTGCAGAATATAAACAACTTCTAAAGTACGATATGGCAGAGAACCTGAATAGTACACTGAATCACCTGTGACATATAGAATCTAACACCGCAAAAGTGCAAGACAGGGAAATCTCCGACATCCGAGGGTAAGATTACAATCGTTCGCTGACGAGGCTCGCCGAGTCAGCGAACGATTGAAATCTTACCCGAGGGTGTCGGAGATTTCCCTGTCTTGCACTTTTTACCGGTGTTTGATTTTATTTCTCACTTTTATCAGCTGTTACCTAATTGTTTTGTTTACATTCCCGATCGAGCGTTTTCCCGCACATTTTGTTTCCATTGCTGAAGTAAATATTCAATTTATTCATATGCATCCGGGTCTTGGCAGTATTTTAAATGTATTTCATAATAAAATACAATGTATTTAATAAATATATGATAAATGTAACTCAACGGATGCATATGAATAAAAACAGAATGTATTATTTTTGGACCGAAACGTAAATTGAAGAAAGTAACACATTTTCAAATCCAGTGTAACAATCATATCATTCAATCGCAACCGAAACTTAAATATTTAGGCATAGACATAGACCAAAATTTATCAGGAGAAATTACAGTTAACTCAATAATAAAAAAGGTAAATTCTAGACTTAAATGTATGTACCGTAAAGCGAGGTGCTTGTCAACTGAAACTCGCAAAACTCTTACAACGGCTCTAATCCAATGTCAGTTTGACTATTCATGTTCCTCGTGGTATGCTGGTGTTTCACAGACCTTAAAAACAAACTTCAGATTGCCCAGAACAAAACCGTTAGATTTATAAAAGAATTAGGTCCAAGATCTAGTGTTCGCCAACCAGAACTATCAAGTGTTGGATTTCTTAATATTGAGAATAGCGTCAAGCAATTAAGATTAGGACATGCACATACAATCTATAACAACAAATGTCCAACGTATTTAAAAGATAATTTTATAAAAGTTAGTGAAAATCATGAATATAACACTAGATCAAGCCAATTCAACTTCGTTGTTCCAAAAATCAAAGGTGTGGACTCTTCAACTTTTTTCTTTAATGCTATTAAAGATTGGAACTCGCTTCCAAATAACATAAAATCAATAAAAGACCATAACGCTTTCAAAACAGAAATAAAACAACATCTTAAAAATTAATGACAGCCATATCTTTTAAAATATTATCAACTAAAATTGTGCCATGCGACCTCTTAACTCATTTTTTTTTATTAAACAAGTGATATACACTAAAGGACCCCATTGGAAATAAACGGAAACGCTTTAATGGGTTATCCTTGGAAGGATATCAACTTAAAGTGCATTTTAACCTTGATACATTGTTTTATATAATTTTATATTTGTATATTTTTAAACTACACTAGATTTAGTTGGTATCTGTCCTAAATTAATTTTACCTAACACTACACCTGTGGCTGTGAAAAAATATTTGAATTTGGTTAAAGGGAGGTACGTTAGTTACTAACAAGGGAGAGCACTCTATTATTTACTCAAAGTAAACAAACATTGACTTGAAAGTCATACACCGTAAAACATGAAAGGTGCACGATAGTTAAATTATTAGCTAGCAGAATAGTACACATACATTAATTGAAAAATACTTATGTAATAGAATCGTGGTTTTATTGGTGAAGCATGGAGAACTGGGGGCAGTTGACATAAACTGTACAGCATGTATTTTCCGGTAAAACGCACGTGATTTTTTTGTCTTGCACTAGTGCAAGATAAGACAATCTCACATCGCTAAAAATAGGAACTGGTCTGTCTCAAAAGTGAGAAAATGTATTCTATAAATTGCAGCGAAATAAATGGGTTATTATGTAAACAGAAGAAACTGTCTTAGAAATATGTCGATCAAGATGACCCCTCCCCCTTTTCTACATGAATAATTGATCCTATTTTCCTTTCATTTACCACTAGTTCAACTCGTATCAGCGAAATGATAAAAAGAAGAATCATATATAATATATTTCTGCAAATAATAAAACAAAATATATTGATTGTATGCGTCTTACCAGGTTGTATTTATCAATCGATCTTGGTTTTGCGAATGTTGGTCAAGGTCAATTTACATATGTCCGAGTCGGAATCTGAACTTTCTTCGTTGAAAACAACACTGGCAGTGCCCACCAAAGGCTCAAACTGGTACGGACGTATATCAGAAACAGCTTCATCAATGTTCATGTCGCTGTCACTGTGTGCCATAGCCATAAATCGATGCTTTCCTCAGTGTGAATAACTTCCTCGTGTGTTCGTCCAGCCATTTTGTTACAAAAGAACAAGTGACGTCATTAGGTCACGTGACCAACTATCTCATTAATATTAATCAGATAGCGTCCTCTGGGCTTAGCTGACGGTGGCTGAAATTTTTAGATTTTAGTTGCGTGTGAACAGCAGTTTTATATTTTAACCATTGAACATTGTGTGCTGTGCTTAGCTGACGGTGGCTGTAATTGTCTTATATTTTAGTAGCGTGTGAGCCGCAGTTTTAGATTTTAAACATTGAACATGGTGTGCCGTGCTTAGCTGAAGGTGGCAGTAACTTTTAGATTTTACTAGCTTGTAAGCAGCAGTTTTAGATTTTAAACATTGAACATTGTGAGCTGTGCTTAAATTTTTTTTTTATTAGCATGTGTGAAGCTTTTAGATCTTAGTGACACCTGCAATGAATGTACTGACTTTTATAGTGATGAACATAGTGTTTTACTAACTTCGTAACTGTTGGGCCTTGAATGAGCCGTTTCAGTTTTTATATGTATATGGCTTTGCTGATAGAACTAGTGTTTTAATATGTAAAAAGTGACACATAGTTTTAAGATGCTTTTGCCTGGTGATGGGAAGTTATTATTTTATATTAATGGAGATGCCATTCTGCTAGAGCGTATTTATAAATTGGTGGTGGGTTCGCCGAGCAGCTTGGACAGCCGTTATACCAGTATCTGGAACATTTGAATCATAGACTTTAACATACTGGTTCCTGCACTAAATTTGTTCTTTAATGTAATGTTACCCTGCACATGCACCCCGTTGCTTACAGTACAGTTGCTCAGTGTTACACTACTCTACATAAGTAGTGGTACTCCAGACAGTGGAGGATAGAATATAAAGAATATAAAGAAGAAGGTAACAAAAAAGTGAGAAATTTACTTATTAGTCAAGGATTGTCGGCTTTTTTGCTTTTATGTATTAATTAATCATAAAATAAAAGTCAGCTGAACAATAATTATTTTTTTGTAAAATCGTGTCACTAGTCCTTTAAAGATGACAATTTAATAATTGGGTGTGTGTGTATATACCACCAAAGCAATCAACTTATTCCTCCGAGGAAGCTTTTAATGAATTAGAAGATGAAATTATATCTGTTTCAAAAATACAAAACATATAGCCCTTGTTGGTGATTTAAATTCCAAAACTTCTACTCTAGAAGATTGCATTATACCAGAACAAGATTTGTTGCAATTGCTTGATTTTTCTGAAAATGATGAACTTATTAAAGATTTGTATGACCATGAAAATTTGGTAAACAATATTATACCAATGAAGCGGTTTTCTGAGGACAAAAATCGTCCTAATAGATATGGCCATAAACTAATTGAATTGTGTCAGAATTGCTCAATGTATATAGCTAACTCTAGAATAGGATCTGATCTTGGAGTGAGTAAGAAAACATGCAAAGATAGAAGTGTAGTAGATTACCTTATTGTGTCTTCACATCTTTTTACAGTAATTTCAGATTTCAATGTATTAGATTTTAATCCGATTATATCCGATGTACACAGCATAATCCAATTTTCTTTTAAATCGTTCGACACCGTTACCGTTAAACCACAGGTTGACAATTCGAGTTCACCCCTAATTAGTTGGATGTCATCCAAGTCTGATGAATTTAAACAGATTTTATTGATCGAAAATGAAAATAGTATCAATGAGATAGAGCTAAAAATAGAAAGCTATTTACAACAAGAAAAATGTTTCCGAAATAGAAATGCATAATTTAGTCGGTGATATTGCTGATCTTTTTGTAAAGTCTGCGATCTCAACATTTGGTTACCGGAAATATAAACAAAATAAAGGTAATGAAAAACAGAAGCCATGGTTTACAAAAAATTGCGACAAAAAAAGACGTGATTTCAACAAAACCAGGAGAAATTATGGTTTAGTTAAAAATGATGTCAATAAAAAAAATCTTAACGCGAAAGCCAAAGAATATAGAAAAGAAGTAAACATTAGTTATTCGCAATATCAAAGAAAATGCGAGGATGATATACGTCGAATATCAAAGACAGATACTAGGTCACTTTGGAAAATGTTAAATAGATATTCGGGTCGTGGAAGTAAAGATCCAGAGGTT
>MJUT01055818.1:28519-42196 GCA_002080005.1 Gigantidas platifrons | reverse complement strand
AACACCAGTGAAATATAAAACTACACCATTGATAGACAAAACAACACCAGTGAAATATAAAACTACACCATTGATAGACAAAACAACATCAGTGAAATATAAAGCTACACCATTGATAGACAAAACAACAGCAGTGAAATATAAAATTACAACCTTGATAGACAAAACAACAGCAGTGAAATATTAAATTACAACCTTGATAGACAAAACAACACCAGTGGAATATAAAACTACACCATTGATAGACAAAACAACACCAATGAAATATAAAATTACAACCTTTATAGACAAAACAAAGCGAGTTAAATATAAAATTACAACCTTGATAGACAAAACAACACTAGTGAAATGCATAAAATTACAACTTTTATAGACAAAACAACACCAGTGAAATAATAAATTACAACCTTGATAGACCAAACAACACTAGTGATATATAAAATTACAATTTGGACAGACACCACAATTCTAGTGGAATATAAAATTACAATTCAGATAGAGTGAGTGGTTGTTGTGGTTATTTTTTTTTAAATTAAAAAAAGGTCATCCTTAAGACATCTACTATATACATGTACTAGATAAGATGAATAAGTTTCACCAGTAATTTAAATGACATGATGTTAAATGTTGTAATTTTATATTTCACTGGTGTTGTTTTGTCTATAAAGATTGTAATGTTATATTCCACAGGTGTTGTGTTGTCTATCATGATTGTAATTTTATATTTCACTGGTGTTGTGTTGTCTATCAAGACTTTAATTTTATATTTCACTGGTGTTGTGTTGTCTATCAAGACTTTAATTTTATATTTCACTGGTGTTGTGTTGTCTATCAAGATTATAATTTTATATTTTGCTGGTGTTGTTTTGTCAATAAAGGTTGTAATTTTATATTTCACTGGTGTTGTGTTGTCTACTAAGGTTGTAATTTTATATTTCACTGATGTTCTTTTGACTATAAAGGTTGTAATTGTATATTTCACTGGTATTTTTTTTTCTATCAGGGTTGTAATTTTATATTTCACTGATGTTGTTTTGTGTATCAGAATTGGAATTTGAGGTCACCATTAGAGGAGCAATTCTTCATTTTCAAAATTTTCAAGATGTCTGCCAAAACACGGCATAGAAATTGGGCGGTAAAAATTCAACATTGTCCAATATCATCAAAATTTGATATGTGGGTAGATAATGATGTCCCGAATTGATTTCCGACATTGAAAAATTTCTACCGATCGCCATTTTCAAAATGGCCACCACAATACCGCACAAATTCAACATTATTCGATTTCAACCACGTTTCATATGTGGGTATAGATTATGATGTCCCGAATAAATTCCCGACATTGAAAAATTTATAGCTGTCACCATTTTCAATTTGTCAGTGGTCGGTTTGGGAGAATTCATAATCGTTAGATTATAATCATATCTTGTTTTATATTTCACTGGTTTTGTTTTGTCTATAAAGGATGTAATCATATATTTCACTCGTGTTGTGTTTTCTATCAGGGTTGTAATCATATATTTCACTGGTGTTGTGTTGTCTCTCGGGGTTGTAATTTTATATTTCACTGGTGTTGTGTTGTCTACTAAGGTTGTAATTTTATATTTCACAGATGGTCTTTTGTCTATCATGGTTGTAATTTTATATTTTCACTGGTGTTGTTTTATCTAACAAGATTGTAATTTTATATTTCACTGGTGTTGTTTTGACTATGAAGGTTGTAATTAAGTCTCCCAAACAACGTTGGGAGACTTATTGTTTTTGCTCCGTTTCTTATTATTATTATTATTATTATTTAGCCTCCTCCTTTTTCCTTTCTCCTCCTTTCTTTCCGTGGAACATGAACTTGTCCATGGCAGATCTCAGGAACTACTGGACAGAATTTCATGAAACTTGGTGGAGTAATAGATATATGTTATACCCCCACTCGTAGAGAGGGGGCTACATGTATATTGCAATCACCTTGTCCATCCGTCCTTCGTTCACACTTTCGTAACAGATATCTCAGCATCTACTGGAAGAAATGATTTTATGTTTGATTTATGGCTTTGGCATGATGACTTGTACCGTGTCTCCCCTTTCCAGGTTTACCGCACATCTACTTCCTGTTTTCAGTGCAATTTAGAATTGTTCATGTTTGCCGTAATGAAAACTTTCATAACAGTTATCTCAGCTTCTACTGGAAGAAATGATTTTATATTTGATATATGGCTTTGGCATGGTGACTTGTACCGTGTCTCCTCCCCTTTCCATGTTTACCGCACATCTACTTCCTGTTTACCGTGCGACTTACAAATGAACGAGTGAGGATATTCTTAGCGCAACGTAGCATGCAACATCTTGTTTCTAGTTGGTCCTAAAGTTTTCAGCTTTGTGGTAAAGGGGTCAAAGTCATATTTTGAGGGGTTCAAAGGGGTTGAGGGTTACTATAGAATCTTATGGGAAAGTTGAAATTTCATACATTAATGTTGATACAGGGTTTGAAATTAACGATTTTCCGCTAGTCCGAGACTAGTAATTTTCCCCACGGACAACACATATCTCCTAGGCACTTGTGCGCTTGGGCTAGTGAAAAAAATAGAGACCGGTATGTATCACGAAGAGTTGGAAAGCCGTTATTGTCCCTGTTCGTTTCTTTCCTTTATGATATGCCATTTACAACTGTGTCAAACATGCACTTGAAAATTATTTATAAAACTACGTTGTTTAAAGCGCTTGGAAGACGGATCACACAAACATTTGAAATAGGTAAACTGTTTTCCAAAATTCAAGCACAAATTTGACATTGACAAAATATAATTTCATTTATAAAATATTTATGGCGTCTTCTCTTCATGTCCATCTGCAAATCTCCGTGATTGGGAAAAGAAGAACAATGACAATATTTGCTAAAATATATCGTTTTAAATATAAAAAAATTGGAATAAAGTACAGAAAATGATTATTAAATCCAGATTTTCAAATAAATAACACTTAATGTCTTAAAGCGTAGATTATGGTTTCTTCTCACTGTGTCGATCTGCAAATCGCGACGATTGGGAAAAGAAGAACAATGATAATATTTGCTAAAATATATCGTTTTGAATATATATTTTTTTGTAATAAAGTACTGAAAATGATGATAAAATCCAGATTTTCATGTAGGTAACAATTAAATCTATGTAAAATTGATGTATTGATAAATGTGTTTATTGATCCAAACTGTTTAAATAACAAATTTTTTACTTAAAATAAAAACTACAATTTAAGTGCTTTGAAAGGGTATGACATTTACAGTATTTTGCTTCATGGTATTATGGGTTTTGCTAATCATTGAAGGGCTAAACTGTGAAATCATTGTCCTGTGTTCTTTGGTAGCTATCTCATTGGCAATCATATCAAATTTCATTATTATTTGAAGAAAAAAAACACTCTCAAAACACTTTTTGAGAAAGACATTTTCACTCCAAAAAACTCTCAGATTGCAGGATTTTGCATCTAGATTTTCAACATTTTTCTGGGGGGCATACCCCCATACCCCCTTAGCCAACTCGCATCCTGAAAGGTGCTCGCCGCATCTACAGGACTAGTTGGGATTTCTAAGGACTACTGATTGATATCTTCTACTAGCCCTTTGGCCTAGTAACTACAAAAGTTAATTTCTAATCCTGTGATAACTTCTAAATGGATAATGATAGAGACATTAAATTTGACATAGTGATAGATCACCATTAGAGGAGCAAATCTGCATATCAAAATTTTCAAGATGTTTGCCATTTTCAAAATGGCTGGCAAAACACGGCATAAAAAATTGGCGGTAAAAATTCAACATTGTCCGATATCATCAAAATTTGATATGTGGGTAGATAATGATGTCCCAAATTGATTCCAGACATTGAAAAATGTCCACCGGTTGCCATTTTCAAAATGGCCTCCACAATACCGCACAAATTCAACATTGTCCGATTTCAACGACATTTCATATGTGGGTAGATTATGATGTCCCAAATAGATTCCCGATATTGAAGAATTTGTACCGGTCGCCATTTTCAAAATGGCTGCCACAATACCGCACAAATTCAACGTTGTTTGATTTTAACGAAATTTCATTTGTAGGTAGATTATGATGTCTGGAATTGATTCCCGAAATTGCAAACTTTCTACTGGTCTCCAGTGATTGGGATTAAATAAAATTCAATGGGACTATGGCCCTCTTTCCTTCCTTGTCAATGGGACATTTTTTATATGAATGGGCCATAATGACAGAACTATGCGCCAAAATCCAGTGTGAAAAATAATGTAGAATAAAAACATTTAACAAACTTTAATACATGGGTGGAGGAGATATATAAACTATCTGACAACTCACACCCTTCTGTTTGAATAAATATGATGAAGGACATACGAGCTTGAACTTAACACTTTTTTTTAATTCTTGGCTTAAACCTTGATCTGGACAAAAAAAAATCCATCTGATATGCATGATAAACACTGCAATGCATGAACATTTCCATTTCCCGTTTCCCGGGGAAAGTAAAAAAAAACAAACATGGGAAAGTGGCATGCTGTATCCGATACTTCCCGCCGGGAAAGTGTTATAAGTCCGTCGTTGCTCGTTGTTGTACTTTGCGGTTATCAGATATATCAGTTTTTGAAACTGGTTTATGATTTATTAAAGCCTGAATTCCGTATGTAAAGGTATAAAATTGTATGTACACTAGGTACCAGATATCGATGTTGATTTGCAGTTGAACTTTCATAGATCATTTTGAAATAAAAACTAAATTATAAATTAGATACAGTGATTGGGATTAAATTTTTTTCAATGGGACTATGTCCGTGCAGTCTTGACAGAACGGTTCGGCTGTATGTACGTCTGACTTCATCAGAAAACGAATGCGCGCGTATGACACGGAGTTTTTATGTTGAAATGCGCTATTTCGTCGGGTAATGCGACTATGGCGTGGGGCGCGTGGTAATCCCAATCACTGGGTCTCCATTTTCAAAATTGATGCCATAATACCGCAAAAAAATCAAGCTCAGAATTTTTCAAAGTGCAAAGTGTTCGTTTAAGCCTGTTGTCAGTGGCCGGTTTGGGAGACTTCATAATCGTCAGATTATAATCATATCTTGTATATTTCACTGGTATTTTTTTTTTCTATCAGGGTTGTAATTTTATATTTCACTGATGTTGTTTTGTCTATCAGGGTTGTAATTTTATATTTCACTGATGTTGTTTTGTGTATCGGGATTGGAATTTTATATTTCACTGGTGGGTTTTTTTCTATCAAGGTAGTCATTTTATATTTCACTAGTGTTGTTTTGTCTATCAAGGTTGTAATTTTATATTTCACTGGTGTTGTTTTGTCTATCAAGGTTGTAATTTTATATTTCACTGGTGTTGTTTTGTCTATCAAGGTTGTATTATTATATTTCACTGGTGTTGTTTTGTCTATCAATGGTGTAGTTTTATATTTCACTGGTGTTGTTTTGTCTATCACGATTATGATTTTATATATCACTGATGTTTTTTTTTCTATCAAGGTAGTCATTTTGTATTTCACTGGTGTTGTTTTGTCTCAAGGTTGTAATTTTATATTTCGCTGGTGTTGTTTTGTCTATCAAGGTTGTAATATTATATTGCACTGGTGTTGTTTTGTCTATCAAGGCTGTAATTTTATATTTCACTGGTGTTGTGTTGTCTATAATAGTTAATTTTATATTTCACTGGTGTTGTTATGTTGTCTATCAAGGTTGTAATTGTATATTTCACTGGTGTTGTTTTGTCTATCAAGGTTGTAATTTTAGTTTTCACTGGTGTTGGTTTGTCCATCAAGTTTGTAATTGCATATTTCACTGATGTTCTTTTGTGTGTCAAGGTTGTAATTTTATATTTTACTGGTGTTGCCGCTTGTCTATCAAGTGTTTAATTTTATATTTCACTGGTGTTGCTTTGTCTATCAAGTTTGTAATTTTATATTTCACTGGTGTTTTGTCTATCAAGTTTGTAATTTTATATTTCACTGCTGTTGTGTTGTCTATCAATGTTGTAATTTTATATTTCACTGGTGTTGGTTTGTCCATCAAGTTTGTAATTGCATATTTCACTGATGTTCTTTTGTGTGTCAAGGTTGTAATTTTATATTTCACTGGTGTTGCCGCTTGTCTATCAAGAGTTTAATTTTATATTTCACTAGTGTTGCTTTGTCTATCAAGTTTGTAATTTTATATTTCACTGGTGTTTTGTCTATCAAGTTTGTAATTTTATATTTCACTAATGTTGTGTTGTCTATCAAGTTTTTAATTTTATAATTTCACTGGTGTGGTTTTGTCTATAAGGGATGTTATTTAACAGTACTTTATAGCTGATATTTCACCTGTTTAATAATTTCATCAAAATAAACATTCAATGCAATGTTTGATGCATCAACATTAAGTCTCCGGTTTCTCACTGCAGTTTCCCTCATTAAAACAAGAGATATCTTTACTGAATTGGATGATTTTTAGGAAGATAATCACAAATTTTTGGGGTGATCTAATTCAGAAAAAAAGATACAACTTATGGATCTATGATAAGTAAATGTATATTTCATAATTTTTTTTTATTATTTTATTCCAAAAGCGAGAGTTGAATATGAAGAAGGCAATGAAATGGTTAAAGCTCAAATGGAAATAACTGAAGAGGTGAAACGTGAAAAGTCAAGATTGGAAGAAGGTAATTGATAATACATCTCCTATAAGGCTATATACTAGATAAGATGAAGATGTTTAATCAATCAACATGATGTTAAAGGCATTATTAAATACAGGGATGTTTAATTATCACTTTCAGAAATAAACCTCATCTGTGGTGTAGTGATCAGTGTGCTCACCTTGAGTGCAGTAGATCGTGAGTTCGAGCGACTGTGAGATCGAGGTCCAACCAACGACTAAATTTGGTATTTTCTGCTTATATGCTACACACACAGCATTAAGGAATAAGAGCATAGACTTGTTGGCTTGGAAACGGGTTAATATGTCCAAGTAGAGCGACATATACACCCGAGGACTGTTGTTTTAGTGAGCTAAAACTAAAATTTGAATTAAGCGTGATGGTCTAGTACAAGGCCACCATATCAGAGGTGTAATTGTTAGTGTGATCGCCTCGAGTGGGGTAGATCGTGGGTTCGAGACTGGTCGGATCACACAAACTATGAAATTTGTATTTGTTGCTTCTCGGCTAAGCACACAAAATTAAGAAGTAAGAGCAAAGACTGGTTAGCTCAGAATCAGAATAATGTGTCCGAATGGGTCAACATGCGGACTGTTGTTTCAGTGAACTAGCACTATAAAATCCATCTAAGCGTGTTGGTCTAGTACAAATTCAGTGAACTAGCACTATAAAATCCATCTAAGCGTGTTGGTCTAGTACAAATTCAGTGAACTAGCACTATAAAATCCATCTAAGCGTGTTGGTCTAGTACAAAGCTGACATCATCATCGTCTAATCAAATGTTCCTTGCTCTCGCCATGATATAGCTAAAAAATGGCTCACTTGCAGTTAAACAACAATCACTCACTCACTCTAAGGGATCATAGATTAATTCTAACCAGGATGCTTGCAGGATCCTGCTAGCCAGCTGCAAGCCTTTTTCTAAGGCTGATGCCATAAAATATGTCATCTTAATGATAAAAGAAACAGTAGCAATGATTAATGAATCAGCATAAAGCAGGTTTTCAAAGCATTTTAGATTCTATATTGGGTGTTATCAGTTGCTATCAGTCATAAACTTGCATTACTATATTTTACTATAGTATAGATATTTGCTGAGAAGTTAATTGATCCTGACACCTGCAACACCTAATGTATAGTTTTTACATGGATTTAATGTGTTTAAGAAGCTTTATAGCCAACATTTATACATCTATTATGTACATTGTTATTTTAAAAGATAAGTTATTCTATGTTCAAGAAAATTCTAAAAGATTTATAAAAAATAAAAATAAATAAATGAATAAAAAATGAAAAAAATAATAAAAAAATATATTCAATAAATATTTGAATTTGAATTTAATCTATTATTAGTACGATCGATTGATCTTTGCCTTAATTTCCTCAAAAGAGTTTGTTTGGTAGCCTTTTGTTATTTTTCCTTCTTTCTGATCATGAACTTGTCAGGCTTTTGGCAAGNCATCATTTGCAGGTTATCTCATTCATAATACAACATAACAAAGCACTGTAAAAAAAATTAAGGTGGAGTTTTCTAGGAAATAATCTGTGCTTGATTGCATGAAATGTATATCATTTTCCATTCACTATTTAAAGAAGAGTATAATATATTTTTACAAAATGAATTTATATGGCCCTTCAATAACTGTAACATGCTCTGTTGTTAAATGATGGACCTTTCCACTTACACCTGATTATAACAATGAATAGCTCTACATGTGCCACATTTACAGCATGATATCCTCACCTTTGTGAAGTTATGATAAATGATAAATAATGTTATGGTTTATTTTTGTTTAATATGTTCATTATAGCTATAGTTTTGTGCTGTCTTTGGATTGCCTTTGACTTCATTATCCAACATATCTTTTTTATTAAAAGTTCTGTCCTAATAGCCTAAATACTGATTTGTAGTCGACATCTAAAATCTAAATACATTTTTTTTTTATAATTCTTGTTCTTATTATAAAGGTGTCAAATAGTTTTTAACCTATCTTACCTGTCAAAATTATCATATCCAGTAAAACATTTTTTTGTTTTCAAATTAAGCTATGATAATAAAAAAAATTACTTTTGTTCCATGATTATACTAATTTATTAGCTTGTTGATAAATTAGAATAATTAAAATAACATCACTCATATTGAAATGAAACTTAAACTGAATTGTAATTTTATATTCCACTGGAGTCATGGTGTCTGTCCACATTGTAATTTTATATTTCACTAGTGTTGTTTTGTCTATCATGGGTGTAAATTTATATTTCACCGGTGTTGTTTTGTCCATCAAGTTTGTAATTTCATATTTCACTGATGTTTTGTCTATCAAGTTTGTAATTTTATATTTCACTAATGTTGTGTTGTCTATCAATTTTTAGCTCACCTGACCCGAAGAGTCATGTGAGCTATTGCCATCACTTGTCGTCTGTCGTACGTCGTAAACTTTTTCAAAAATCCTCTCCTTTGAAACTACCCTACCAATTGGAACCACACTTTGTCTGAATCATGACTAGGGTGTCTAGTTTCAAAATTGTGTCTGGTGAAGCCGTGCACCAATCAACATGGCCGCTTTTACTAAAAATAGAACATATGGTAAAATTGTGCGTTTTTGGTAATAACTCAAAAACTGTTAATAATATCAGAAATCTGACATTGGATAAAAATGATCAGCACGACAAGATCCATCTAAGCGTGTTNTCTAGTACAAAGCTGACATCATCATCGTCTAATCAAATGTTCCTTGCTCTCGCCATGATATAGCTAAAAAATGGCTCACTTGCAGTTAAACAACAATCACTCACTCACTCTAACTGAATTGTAATTTTATATTCCACTGGAGTCGTGGTGTCTGTCCACATTGTAATAACTCAAAAACTGTTAATAATATCAGAAATCTGACATTGGATAAAAATGATCAGCACGACAAGATTTAACTGCCCTGAAATTTTGAAGAAAATCTGATTACCCATCTTGAAGTTATTGCCCCTTTTTCATCTAATTTTCAAAATTTTAATACTTTTCGTTCTTTATTTCAAAAACTATAAGAGATAGATGGTAAGTTTAAACAGAAAAAATGTGCAGCATGTCAAGGTCTACCCACCCTGCGATTGTGAAAAAAATCTGATTACCCATCTTGGAGTTATTGCCCTTTTTTCATCAAATTTTCAAAATTTTAATACTTTTTGTTTTCAATTTAAAAAACTATAAGAGTTAGATGATAAGTTGAAACTGCAAAAATGTGCAGCATGTCGAGATCTACCTACCCTGCAATTTTGCAGAAAATCTGATTACCCATCTTGGAGTTGTTGCCCTTTTTTCATCAAATTTTCAAAATTTTAATACTTTTCGTTCTTTATTTCAAAAACTATAAGAGATAAAGGTTATGTTTAAATTGCAAAAAATTGCAGCATGTCAAGATCTACATACCCCACAATTTTGAAGTAAATCCAAATACCCATTTTGGAGTTATTGCCCTTTTTTCATCAAAATGTTTTAAATTTTAATACTTTTATCTTATATCTCAAAAACTATTAGAGATAGATGTTAAATTTAAACTGCAAAAATGTTCAGCATGTCAAGATCTACAAAACGTTTCCCCACAGTTGAAAATGTGTGACAACTGTGTGAAGAGTTATTCCTGTTGAAATGCATTATTTTGTTGACTCAATACTTTTGGTTACTCAAATAATCAAAGGGAAGCAACTCTATTACATGATGTGAAGTAGCAGAAGTTAAATTTTGAGAATCATTGACATATATGTTTTTTGTACAGCAATTTTGATAACTTACATTAAAGGGGTAACCCCTGCCCAAATTTTTTTGGAGAAGGGGTCTGCAATGACGAGGGCTATATTTGTTATTTTTTTTACCAAAGTTATCAAGTTTTATTGGCTGATGTTATACCCAGGTGAGTAATATAGGCTCCTGGGAGCCTCTAGTTTTTAATTTTAATACTTTTCTTCTTATATTTCAAAAACTATAAGAGATAAAGGTTAAGTTTAAACTGCAAACATCTTCAGCATATCAAGATCTACATACCCTGCAATTTTGAAGTAAATCAGTTCACCCATCTTGGAGTTATTGCCCTTTTTTCATCAAATTTTCAAAATTTTAATACTTTTTGTCCTTTATTTCAAAAACTATAAGAGATAGATGTTAATGGAAAACTCCATGGTCTTAACAAGTTAGCGTGAATATTTAAATGACATTAACTAAAAGACATTTGTGTTAATGAATGTTAAAAATAATATACCGTAAGGTAGAATTTGGTGATTGAAGTTGCATGTTGCACCAAACAATGGGGGTCGCCATTTTTCAACACTCTACAATGTGAGAAGATAAGGGGCATAATCCATTCTCGGATTATACCTAAAATTATAGCTCTTCCGAAAGAGCTGTGACGTATTAGTGCCGGTATCGTATATTATATCAGTATTGATCAGTTGCAATTTTATCATTAAAAATTATGTAAATCGTAAAATAACGTCGTATATTTATCTTTTGATATTTACAAGATCATTATGACTTCATGTTAAGCATTTTATTGCACTAACGAAATTAAAAGGGAATATGTGAGTAGAATTTTTTTGTGTAATTACCCTTGTCAACACATCAACCAGTGACCTCGAAAAACACGGGAAAGTACGACAGCATTGGGAACAAAAAAGAAGAAAAAAACATGTGTACGCATAAAATGAGTTAAAACTGACAGTTATTTAAACTATATGGCCAATCACGTAAAACATGAAATTCTCTAAGATGAAATTATACGTAGACCCTCCCCCCTCCCGATACAAATAAACTCATTGTTTTATGAAAATGTAACATTGGATGGGAATATTAAGAGAAAAAATTAGAACGATATACGATTATAAACATTGTATTGCAGTTGATCTTATATTAAAACATAACCAAACGGGCACGATGTTGGGAAGAGTCAGATACATGTTATTTATTCAACTAACGTGATCCGATTCTGAGACGTCGCATGAATAGGTGTCATGGCCGCTTACACTACGACAGGAAATTCCAAATGTTCACATTTTTAATTGGGTATATTAATGTTAATAAAGGTGCTTTTTTTAAATAATAAGTTATTTATGAATAAAAAGTTATAATGAATTGAATTAAAACAACTTTTCAACTGACTGGAGTATTCCTTTAAGTTTAAATTACAAAAATGTGCAACATGTCAAGATCTACTTACCCTGCAATTTTGAAGTAAATCCCATTACCCAATTTTGGAGTTATTGCCCTTTTTTCATCAAATTTTCAAAATTTTAATACTTTTCGTCCTTTATTTCAAAAACTATAAGAGATAGATGTAAGTTTAAACTACAAAAATGTTCAGTATGTCAAGATCTATCTACCCTGCAATTTTGAAGTAAATCTGATTACCCATCTTGGAGTTCTTACCCTTTTTAGCTCACCCAAAGGGTCAGGTGAGCTATTGCCATCACTTTTCGTCCGTCGTCCGTCGGTCAACATTTCACATTTTAATCTTCTCCTCAGAAACTATTGGGCCAATTGCAACCAAACTTTGGTGGAATGGTCCTTGGATGGCCCCCTTCCAAAATTGTGTCCGGTGTTCCCGACTTCAAACCAAGATGATGACCGCCAAACTAAAAATAGAAAAAAGGGGGGATGAAATTTCAATTGTCTATTGCTGCTTTAGTATAAGTCAAAATGAGCTCAAATTTTAACTGCAGCTACATGGCAATGAGTAGTTTAACATATATTACGGGTTTTCTGTGAAATTTTTCTTTCAGTCGATTTCTACCGATTATGCAAATTAGGCATATTTTGTACATTTTGTCCTGTATTTCTAAAACGATAAGAGATATATGTTAACTTTAACTGCATACATGTTCAGCATGTCAAGATCTACCTACCCTGTACTTTTGAAATAAATCTGATAACCCATCTTGGAGTTATTGCCCTTTTTTCATCAAATTTTTAAAATTTTAAAACTTTTCGTCTTATATTTCAAAAACTATAAGAGATAGATGTTAAGTTTAAACTACAAAAATGTTCAGCAGGTCAAGATCTACCTACCCTGCCATTTTGAAGTAAATCCCATTACCCAATTGTGGAGTTGTTGCCCTTTATTCGTAAAATTTTCAAAATTTAATACTTTTCATCCTTTATTTCAAAAACGATAAGAGATAGATGTTACGTTGAACTGCAAACATGTTCAGCATATCAAGATCCTACATACTCTGCAATTTTGAAGTAAATCTGATCATCCATCTTGGAGTTATTGCCCTTTTTTCATCAAATTTTCAAAATTTTAATTCTTTTCGTCCTTTATTTAAAAAACCATAAGAGATTGATGTTAAGTTTAAACTGCAAAACTGTGCAGCATGTCAAGATCTACCTTCCCTGTAATTTTGAAGTAAATCCCATAACCTAATTTTGGAGTTATTGCCCTTTTTTCATCAAATTTTCAAAATTTTAATACTTTTTCTCCTGTATTTCAAAAACTATAAGAGATAGATGTTAAGTTTAAATTACAAAAATGTGCAGCATGTCAAGATCTACTTACCCTGCAATTTTGAAGTCAATTATATTACCCAATATTGGAGTTATTGCCCTTTTTTCATCAAATTTGTTTTTAATTTTAATACTTTTCGTCTTATATTTCAAAAACTATAAGAGATAGATGTTAAGTTTAAACTGCAAAAATATGCAGCATGTCAAGATCTACTTACCCTGCAATTTTGAAGTAAATCACATTACCTGTTTTGGAGTTATTTCCCTTTATTCATCAAATTTTCAAAATTGTAATACTTTTCGTTTTTTATTTCAAAAACTATAAGAGACAGATGTTAAGATTAAATTGCAAAAATGTGCAACATGTCAAGATCTACCTACTTTGCAATTTTGAAGTAAATCCCATTACCCATTTTGGAGTTATTTCCCTTTATTCATCAAATTTTCAAAATTGTAATACTTTTCGTCCTTTATTTCAAAAACTATAAGAGACAGATGT
>MJUT01055812.1:26308-36499 GCA_002080005.1 Gigantidas platifrons | reverse complement strand
GTCTTCTCCTCTGAAACCAGCAAGTCAATTTAAAGCAAACATGGCATAAATGGTCCTTAGGTGGTCAACTTTCAAAATTATGTCCTGTGAGCCCGACCTCCATCCAAGATTGCCGCAGTCAGCGGACATAGTTTTAACATAGGACCCTATGGGAAAATTGTTTAAAAGTCTTCCCTCTGAAACCAGTCAGCCAATTTAAAGCAAATATGGCATGGATGGTCCTTGGGTAGTATACTTTTAAAATTGTGTCCGGTGACTACTACCTCCATCCAAGATGGCTGCCATGAGCAGACATAGTTTTAACATAGAACCCTATGGGATTTGAATAGTAACTTAGATGTATTCGGCATGCATACATTCTTAAGAGGCCTTAGTTATGTCAGGTGAGCGATACAAGCTCATGTGAGCCTCTAGTTTAAATTGTTTGTATGTTTCTTAATCTTAGAAAAAAAAATCAACAATTAATTCTTCTTCTTGTGTACATGTATGTATTCATAATTAACAGATTGATCAGCATATTGTTAGTCAGAGTTATCTCCCTTGAATGTATATGCTATTAAAAATGTGCAATAATATTTTAGTTATTGGAAATCTTTATCATTATAGTAATGAAATGTTGGTCAACATAATTTTGTCATTGTAAAAATACAGGGAACTTGTACAGATATCTGGTAAAAGATTTAAAGTATTTAATTTAAATAAAAAACATATTTTCTGCTGAAAATATAAGAAAAGAATATATGAATAGTAAATTAGTGTTGAAGGTATATCAGTTATTCATTTAAATTATTAGGATATATTTATCTGCTGTAATTTTTTTTAAATCTTTGATGACTTGACACATTTATATTTTATAAAATATTTTTTATTTCCTGTTCATCTGTTTTTTTTCATTAATTTTTCTCCAATTGTTTGAAATAATGAGAATTTTTTTTAAATATCATAAAACTACATTGTCAGTTCAATTCAATTCAAAGTTTTATTTAGAGTCGATACATAATATACATACAACACAAGATCTAATGAGCTTTTTATATCAGTAATTGAACCAATATTGATGCAACTTTTAATTAAGTTTTAACTTTGCAAAATTATTTAGCATTATTTTATACTTCCTTGTTATAAGAAGATATTTATAGTCATCTAACATTTTATCAAATGTGAATAACTATATAAAGGAAGATATCAACAATGTAGCAGTATTTAAAAGAAGTCAACAGTTATTTTTCTTTAATAGAATATAAATAACAAACAATGTTTTTTAAAAAGAACTGACCAATTTTGAAAGAAATTAGGACAGTTGAGTAATTTCAGGTTCCAAAAGTCTCTTGTTATATTTTACTAACGAATATCTCACAATCATGTTATTATATTCATAGTGTGTACATTCTATTTAGTCAATACAATTCAACAAAAAGTATTATTGCTTTCATGTCTCAATTTTTTTTTTTTTTTTAAATGTTGAGAACGTTTTGCTTTTTCATTGTATATAACTTTTACCAACACATAGTATACGATGAGATCTGTATTCCAGTGTAATAATGAGAGAAGATAATTTTGAAGATCATATGTCTTATTTTATAGAAATGGTTAAAAGATATAGAGACTCATCTTTTTATTAGCTCACCTTGCCAAAGGCGATGTGAGCTTTTGCCATCACTTGGCGTCCGTCGTCTGTCTTCCGTTAACTTTTCACATTTTAATCTTCTCCTCTGAAACCCCTTAGCCAAATGAAATGAAACTTGGTAGGAAGCATCTATGGAAGGTCCTCTATAAAGTTTGCTCATTTCGTCTCGATTCATTAACAAACACGGCCGCCACAGGCAATTCTTGTTTTTGATTGGCTGATTTAAAAAAAATCTTCTCTTAATCCACTTGGCCAAATGAATCGGAACTTGGTAGGAAGCATCTATGGAAGGTCCTCTATAAAGATTGCTCATTTCTTCCCAATCCGTTAACAACCACAGCCACCACAGGCAATTCTTGTTTCTGATTGGTTGATTTCTAAATAATCTTCTCCTCTGAATCCGTTTTCCCAAATGAATCTAAGTTTGGTAGGATGCTTCCTTGGAAGATCCTCTATGAAGATTGCTAATTTAGTCCCAATTCATTAACAAACAATGCAGCCACAGGCAATTCTTGTTTCTGTTTGGTCGATTTCTAAAACAATTTCTCCTCTGAAACCGCCCGGCTAAATGAACCGAAACTTGGTAGGAAGCATGTATGGAAGGTCCTCTAAAGAGATTGCTCATTTCGTTTTTATACGTTATCAAACATGGCAGCCACAGGCAATTTTTGTTTCTGATTGGTCGATTTCTAAAAAATCTTTTCCTCTGAAAGCACTTTCCCAAATGAACTCAAGCTTGGTAGGAATCATCTATGGAAGTTTCTGTATTAAGTTTCCCCAAAGCAGAATGAAAGGTGAACGACACAGGCTCAGCCCACTGGGCTTCTAGTTAACATTTGTTTGAAACTTGTTATGTATTTTATTAGACTTGAGTAACAATAATAAGATTAAATCAACACTTGTTTTTTTTTTTAAAGAACTGCAGATTTGTTAAAGAGATGTACAGTTGATTCCTTTAAATTGCATACAAAATCTACATGAAGGAAAATGCTATAATTAGTAGGATTAGACTTAAAACACCTTACCTTATAGCAGGGAATTTTATCAGGGTGCAAATTTTAGCCTATTTTGGCAGTTTTCTCAAAATCATCAAAATTTGATTTGTCAGGTTATAATGTTATAAAATTATGATCATGATCGTAAAAATTAAAATAACAAATAATTTTAATAGATTTTTCATAATAGCGAAATTTTAAAACTGCCAAAATGACCTGCTGTATGATACTACAGATTATACAGTTATCTAGAGTATGTAGTTGAGTAGAAATCACTGTATTAATGTTATTGACCGTTGTTCTTATTTTATTGATGAGATTATACTGTAACTAATTTTTGTTTTTAATAAATGTTAAAGCATTCTTTTGACAAATAATAGTCAATATATCTACAACTTAGTGACAGAATCAGAGTGAAAATTGTACAGACTCGGCTATAAACTTATTTGTAGCAAGTTATATCATAAGATTAAAACTTCAACATTACGATCAGGCCAAAATGTCTACAAAAAAATATCTCAAACATAAATGTGAATATTCTACTGAACACAAACCATCGCAAATTTGTGTAAAACACTGATGAGATTCTTAAACCTGCTATTTTTTAACCAATCCAGCTCAGTTCATCTTTCAGACAAAATTGTTCACAAGTATGATTCTTGTACTAATGTTTACAATCAAAGTTAGATGAATCAAAATGCTGAAGAAAAAAAAATCCCTGAAAAATCAGCATTTTTGATTGCATATTTTGATGATAACATTGATGTAGAAAAAGAACCAATCAAGCCACTTAATCTAATATATTGAATGTCCTGATTGGACTATTCTGGAGTATGAGTACAAAACAATCCACTAAAAAAGGACCAATCAATACACTGTATTTAATATTTTAGAGTGCAAAACTCCAAAAGTTTCATTATATTCTAATGGTGTTGATCGATGTCAACACACTTGGTTTAGTCATTTCTAATTATAGATATACAAACATTTTTACATCAGTTTTACTCATTTTAACATGTATCTGAATGTTTGGTGTGTTCTTAAGATTTATCATTAACATATTGATATGTACATATTTTTGTTTCATACAATCTGTGATAGTTAAAAAATGTTCTCCTTTTAAAATATGATCAGAATAATTTAATTATATGTATTATATAGAGAAAAAAAACACTTCTATTTCATTTTTTAAATTCTTTTATAAAGCCAAATGTTCTAACTGAGATAACTGTGTAATCAGGTTAGCATGCTCACCTCAGGTATGGTGGAACGTGGGTTCGAGCTCAAGTCGTGTCAAACCAAAGACTATAAAATTGTATTTGCTGCTTCTCCAGAAAGCATGCAGTATTAAGAAGTAAGAGCAATGACGGGTTAGCTCGGAATCAGGTTAATGTTGGGCGACATGTCTACCAGTGGACTGTTGTTTCAATGAGCTAGCACTATAGAGATCCAGCTAAGTGTGTTGGTCTAGTACAAAGCGTACACCATCTCATGGAATGTAACTTGTTCTCGCCATGATATAGCTGAATTGCTCATTTAGTGTTAATCAACAATCACTTAATCACTTTTTAGTTCACCTGGACCAAAGGTCCATGGGAACTATTGCCATCACTTGGCGTCTGTCGTCTGTCATCTGTAAACTTTTCACATTTCAAGCTTCTTCTCCGAAACCACTGGACCAATTGGAACCAAACTTAGCAGGAATGTTCCTTGGATGGTTCTCTACAAAGTTTCTGTTTTTCGTTCCAATCGGATATTCCACATGGCTGCCAGGGCCAATAATATGCTCTGATTGGCTGAAATTTCAAAGATCTTCTTCTTTGAAACTAATGAACTGACTGAACCCAAACTGTAAATGATGATCATTGGAATGTCCTTTACCAAGTTTCTGTTTTTTATGCCGATCGGAAATCCAAGATGCCGCCACCGGAGGACATAGATTAACATTGGACCCTATGGGAAAATGTTCAAATACCTTCTTCTCAGAAACTACAAATATGATTAAAGCCAAACTGTACATGAATGTTCATTGGATGGTCCTCTACAAACTTCAGGTTTTTTGTTCCGATATGAAATTCAAAATGGCGGCTACGGCAGGACTTAGTTTAACATTGGACCCTATGGGAAAAATGTTTCAAAACGCTTCTTCTCTGAAACCACTTGGACAATTGAAACCAAACTTCCCAGGAATGATCATTGGAAGGTCCTGTACAAAGTTTAGGTTTTTTATGCCGATCGAAAATCCAAGATGGCCACCACCACAGGACATAGATTAACATTGAACCCTATGGGAAAATGTTCAAATGCCTTCTTCTCAGAAACTACAAATCAGACTGAATCCAAACTAGATAGGAATGTTAATTGGATGGTCCTCTACAAAGTTTAGGTTTTTTGTTCCGATATAAAATGGAAGATGGCGGCTACAGCAGGACTTAGTTTAACATTGGACCCTATGGGAAAAGTGTCTCAAAACGCTTCCTCTCTGAAACCACTTGGACAATTGAAACCAAACTGCCCAGGAATGATCATTGGAAGGTCCTCTACAAAATTTAGGTTTTTTAAACCGATCGGAAATTCAAGATGGCCACCACTGCAGAAAATAGATTAACATTGGACCCTATGGGAAAATGTGCAAATGCCTTCTTCTCAGAAACTAGAAATCAGACTGAATCCAAACTGTACATGAATGTTCATTGGATGGTTCTCTACAAACTATAGGTTTTTTGTTCCGATATGAAATTCAAAATGGCGGCTACGACAGGACTTAGTTTAACATTGGACCCTATGGGAAAAATGTTTCAAAACGCTTCTTCACTTGGACAATTGAAACCAAACTACCCAGGAATAATCATTTGAAGGTCCTCTAAAAAGTTTGGTTTATTTTATGCCGATTCGAAATCCAAGATGGCTGCCTATGCAGGGCGTAGTTTTAACACCGTACAATGTTGGAAAATATAGAAACAATCTTTTTCTTAAAAACTACTGAGCTGAATGAACCCATTCTGTGCATGAATGATCATTGAATGGTCTCTTATTAAGTTTGTGTTTTTTGTGATGATCTGAAATCCAAGATGACCACCACCACCACAGGTCATAGTATTAACACAGGACCATATGGGAAGATACAGAAATATTTTCTTCTCTGAAGCTATTGCACTGATTGAACCTAAACTGTGCATCAATCATTGGAAGGTCCTTTACAAACTGTGTTTTTTATGTTGATCGGAATTCCAAGATGACTACCACTGCAGGACGTAATTTTTACATTGGACCAATTTGTTCTTTTTATAACCAGATGAGAGCCTCTGGTTTTCTCTTCTCTTGATACCTGTTCTGATATTCCTTACAAGATTCCAAACAATGATAAATCAGATCTGCAATTTTGAAATACAGATGTGTTTAACTGAAAATAGTAAGTATTGTTACACAATACATTGTCATATATTTAACGAAAATCTCAGATGTATTTAAACATGTACAGAGAAAACCACCAATCTTTTTATTTTTATTCCATTAGTTTGGAGTTTTTTCCCGAGGGAAAGTGAAAATCGGCAGAAATATACACGACCGAACGTATTATTAAATATGTTTTCAGCTCTGGCACACAAAGAAATGTTCACCCCGAAAAATAAAAAAAGATTTCGAAGATATCGCGTATAAACAAAAAGTTATACTGCTTTTTACCAGGACCAGTCGGTTTTCTTAATTTTGAGAAATTCGCATATTTCGTGATACTATAGCAACGAAACGAAGTCCGTTACCTATATTTTTGTTAACCTAATTTCACCGAAGAGCCCATTTTCTTTGTCTGTGCAAAATTTGAGCAAAGAATATACGATATTTTTAGATAGTGTGTTTGGTCTTTAAGAAAAAAAAATGGCGTTTCTTCGCACACAAATCACTTGTGATATATAACTGCAACGAATATGTCCTTGTGTGTCTCATCGTAGATCTTACTGCATTCTATATCCTATATGCCTGTTTTCACTCCAAGAGATCTGTTAACAATTCTCTGTTAGAGTGAGAAAACAGAAATTTTAAGACAATGGTTTTATCTCGGTCAAACCCAAGATAAATGTAGGAGCAAAAGCTAGAAAACGAGATTCTGATACCCCAAGAATGAATGTGTACACACACAGATATGCCTTATAACTAGTTATATAGGACATGTTAAAAACGACATTCATTCAAATATTGTCCTGGTCACATCATTACTGGAAATTTGAACATCACAATGATAATCTTCTTAAAATCATTGCTAGTTATCCAAAATACCGTTTGCCACAGACCATACATTGGAAATACATCTTCAACCTACTTGTGGACTCTGGAGAACTACCTAGAAAGTGGGAAACATGAGAAAAAAGGATAATGTTGATACCCTTTCAGATTGAGTTAAAGCTGTGAGGTCAATGATTCAAATTTAAATCGGATAATTGAAAAGGTAAATGAACACAAAGAGAGCAACTGTATTCAATCATCCTGTTGTTGCTGAAACACTGTCCACTATTCACGACAAATATGCTGTTGTTCCCGCATATTATTAGACCCCTTAGCAACATCGAGTTTATCTGTAAAAAGCATTACATTTATTGCTTAAAGATAGAATTAGGATTTGGTAGCTCACAGAGTAATCCTATAGGTACAGCAACTATGCTATCAAAAGATGAAATTATTGATAAAAGAAAAGTTTGAAGGGGTAATTGGAAGCCGTGAATCGAAGGACAGACAATACAATGACCAAAAGAAAAAGTACAAACAATAACCTACAAGACTACACAGAAAACTAAAGAATGCACAACACGAACCCCACTAAAACCCCGGGATGGGCTCAGGTGCTCCGGAAGGGTAGGCCGTTATTGCTCCACTAGTGGCACTGTTACGTTAATCTTATTACAAACCTGGTAAATAAGTCGTAAATAAGGAAAGGACCAGATTGTGATTACGACAAACGGAACATATCTGTTGTCATTAGTGATAGGTAATCTGTAACGGTTCACCAAGTCATATCTGTTGTCATTAGTGATAGGTAATCTGTAACGGTTCACCAAGTCATATCTGTTGTCATTAGTGATAGGTAATCTGTAACGATTCACCAAGTCATATCTGTTGTCATTAGTGATAGGTAATCTGTAACGGTTCACCAAGTCATATCTGTTGTCATTAGTGATAGGTAATCTGTAACACGGTTCACCAAGTCATATCTGTTGTCATTAGTGATAGGTAATCTGTAACGGTTCACCAAGTCATAGTGGCGACCGTAAAACTTTCGAAGTGATGACTTCAACTTAACAAATAGGAATCCTTGGTACAGTAGCTTCTATGTCAGCAGCAGCCATTGCTCAAGGAAATCATGAAGGAACTACAAGCTCTGGAACATCATGCCAACGGAGGGCTATACTCCATATACAGGGTGCTGATGGAATGTTGATACATATAAATCGAAAGTTCACATTAGGAAAATTGAAATCGTTTCTTTTGTACTAAAGTTTCTGACATGTTATGATTTTCGAGATAAGAGGTCAAATGGGGCCTAATTGTCATACCACTAAAATGATAACACATGCATTTTAAGTCAGAGTTGTATGCAGTTTTTGCCATTGAATTCCTTTCAAAAATTCATGTCCGGATTAATCGAACAGATCTGGATTTGTTGTAGTTCTTATAGATTCACAGATACATGTAGGAGCTCAAAGTCACATTATCTATTATCAAAAACATTTTGTTATAACAGTAAACAGCACCGTGTACACTTTAATCATTAGTTACCTTAAGTGAATCAAGGTTTTACATTTCAATGTATTTTCAATAGTTTGTTCAACCGATTTTCCTATTCTAAACTGAATGATATAAATCCACTTAAGGCCATGCAAATCGCAATGTCATTAGTCTGAAACGGTGCTATCGTGAAAGTAGAGTCGATCTATCAGACAAGATGAATTGGACATACTCAGTGAAATGTAAGAAGAATTCTTACTTAGCTAATCTATCATGGATTTTGATTTATATGTTTGTTACTTTGATATTTGACTCAGACAACTTAATCAGTATTGATCAATTTGTTCGTAAAGAATTGTAACAGTTTTATGGCTTCATTTCACCAATAGAATTGTTTAGATCCCATTTCTGATATTACTGTGGTCTGCACCTCCCAATAACATCTTCTTTTCATTTATCATCGGAAAACTTAGCGTCAGTTAACATGAAGTGGTTTCCATTTTGTGTGTCACGTGATACTAATATTCAATTTGGATGGACATGATTGGGGTTTCTATTAGGAATATGAACTAATAATAGTAGCATAAGAATATTTTGAAAACAAGCCACCCATTAATGTCGTTTTCGTTTTTGTTTAACTGGAGGAAATAAATGTATTGTGTCTATAATTACGAACACATGATTTATCTTACTGCATTGACATAATAAGTAGGTGCACAAATATGTACGAGAAATTTGTATCTATGTCTGCTTAGTTTAAAAATATCTTTGCATGAAGAATGTAGCTATATATATGTACAGACTGTACGTAACAAGATTGTAGATAATTATATATGTGACATAATAGTATATCCTGACTACAATATATTTGTAGTAAAATGTGTAATTTCTTTCTCCGTTGATGTGTCAAGTGATACGAAATTTCAATTTTGATGTGCCAAATTGGGGTCTTTTTACGATTGAGTGAGTGATTTATGCTTAACGTCAAAATGAACAGTATTTCAGATTTATCATGGCGAAAACAAGGTACATTTCAATGAGATGATGATGTCTGCGTTGCATAACACCCTTAGTTGGATATTTATAGTGCAAGCTCGACGCCTTATCCTGATTCCGAACCAACCAGTCTTTGATCTTACTCTTTAATGCTGCATGCCTAGCGAATAAGCATGTAGAAAATATCAATATCATAAGTATTTGGTTTGACCCGACAGTGGCCCGAAGCTACGATCTATCAGACTGGAGGTGAGCGCACTAATCATTACACCACCAAATGTGGTTATGAAGACCACCGATTAATAATAGCAGCTTATGAATAGTACATGCTGATTTGTTGAACATTTAAAAACCCTTTTTTCAGAAACAGAATATATTGAACCGGGACGTTGTTGACAGTCCTCTATCAAGAGTTTCATTCTTGCTCATGTCAAAATTTTTAGATGGATACCATAATGGAACCAATTCAACGGATCTCGGAAGCCAACACCAACCATAAGAGGAATGTTTCGTTACTCCGTGTGTGTTTCACAAATGACCTTTTATATATTGAAGTAAAACCCCCCCCCCTTCCCTTGTTCACGCCTTATCGGTGAATATGACTGATTATAAATTATTCAACACGATTTCAATGTCAGATCATGTGTCATTTAACAGAACGGATGCCACTGTGGAAGCAGGACCTGCTTACACTTACAGTGCAAACGTTTGTTAAAGGGGTTCATATTGCCCAATGTTCAATTTTATGCTTAGTTGAGTATTTTTTCATATTTTGTCCTTTCCATTGTATTACTTGTTACTTCTTAGATTTTGTCCTTTCCATTGTATTACTTGTTACTTCTTAGATTTTGTCCT
>MJUT01055812.1:629-16339 GCA_002080005.1 Gigantidas platifrons | reverse complement strand
CTTAGCTTGAATTAGTTAGATTTGTTGGTAGGTATCATCGCTTAGCTTGAATTAGTTAGATTTGTTGGTATTTATCATCGCTTAGCTTGAATTAGTTAGATTTGTTGGTATTTATCATCACTTAACTTGGATTAGTTAGATTTGTTGGTATGTATCATCGCTTAGCTTGAATTAGTTAGATTTGTTGGTATGTATCATCGCTTAACTTGAATTAGTTAGATTTGTTGGTATTTATCATCACTTAACTTGGATTAGTTAGATTTGTTGGTATTTATCATCACTTAACTTGGATTAGTTAGATTTGTTGGTAGGTATCATTGCTTTCTGCGAATTGTCAGCAATAAGCAAGAAACATAAACTCGTGTATACAATACTACAACGTTACTCACTCAGTTATATGAGAGGGTCGGCACTGTACTCGTATACATTACCTAGGAAGGGGTTAAGTTGATAGAATGAGTCTTTAACCTCTAACAATTTATTGAAGTGTCTGTGTCAATTATAGATATATCATCGGTGTGTTAGGGGTTTCGATGTTGTTTCTATGATATTCCGGTTACATTTCAGAACTGTTCTAACGGCGTGGTATATTTTTAAGTAAATATGTGGTTTGAATTAATTGGAATTTGTACTTCAGGCTGAGTTGTTTAATATTTATTTTATATGCAAATTAATTTTTGTTCTCAATTTTGTCGTTTGACACACCAGAATACCACGAGGTGTTCTTGATTTTAAAGTAGAAAGTTATTTATATACCATCCAACGATCGGATGAGTTTGGGTTTTTGGTGTTAATCGTTATTTTACGCAGTTTTGCAACTATACCATGACTACTAGACTTGATGGGGGAAAGAAAGCCCTGCCATTTATAACAAACTGACAATTTAAACGTTCGGCCATTGATATTGCTCTGAAATCTTAAACATTTGAGATTAATTCTGGGTGATAACCGATGTCCATTGTGTTAGCTTTGCGCTCATAAGTCAACGACCTGTGCCATTGTGTTAGTCTTGCACTCATCAGTCAACGACCTGTGCAAATCCAATGATCGGTTCATTTCTCTGAGAAAACCGGTTTCCATCAAACACTAAATTTAGCATAAAGCAAACATTCAATAACTCAATGTTTTTGGGACAATATGCTGTTTTATTTATTCTGAATTTGCATAATAATGTTACGCATTTCATGTGTTCGAGTCCAGTTGGGCCAATACAAACAACAGTCCTCATGACAACGTCTGTTTAGTATTATAAGATAAATGTGTTAGCGAAATTGACACTATTAAGCTTTAATAACAACAACAACAAAAAAGACAACGAAATCAAAGTACAGTGTAGCTAGCAACTTCAAAGCTCAAAATAAATATTATTCGATTATATATAATTGTAAACTGATAGTTTTAGATCTACCAGTTGTATGTAAGTAATCTGTAATTCATTTAAAAGTCGAATAATAACCAGATTCAACTGGGAAATCGGGATAAGTATCTTATTGTCAAATAAATTGTCTGTTTCTTGTCAACCGTTGAATCAGACGCCCCCATTGCATTGATAAGGATAACTTGCCTAATTTCAATGCAATTTATATCTAACTGTATATATGTAAGTAAAAAATCAATAACTAATGCGTGGAAAAACCTGTCAGTGTAAATCATTGATGGCAAATGTTAGTCCTCATTTTTTCTGTACCATTTAACAGAGAACTCGACTTTTCTGCCAATTTCCCATTGTAATTTTCTTCGAGTTATAAGAGGGACGTAATGTTTCATGTTTAAGACAAGGGACCATCGTGACCGCTATCTATTGGTTGTTAAATTTACATCTACAATGTACCTATGAAATTAGTTCTTATTACGTTATAGGACGTGGTTGACTTTTGTCCACAATCATTATACCACTGACGTGAGTTCACTCCTCGATACCACTGACGTGAGTTCACTCCTCGATACCACTGACGTGAGTTCGCTCCTCGATACCACTGACGTGAGTTCGCTCCTCGATACCACTGACGTGAGTTCGCTCCTCGATACCACTGACGTGAGTTCACTCCTCGATACCACTGACGTGAGTTCCCTCCTCGATATCCACCTCAAGGGTTGAGTTTTTCCAGTTGGGTTTCAACGGTCACTTCGTTGTAACTGTCATGTTTTTCCTCCCTCAATAAGATTGGTACATGTACTCACGGTATATATATACTAGGATTGCTTGGAAACATTACGTAAAACGTTTATGTCGTTACAGGTACATACCCGACAACACATTTACCTATGTCGTTACATGTACATACCCGACAACACATTTACCTATGTCGTTACATGTACATACCCGACAACACATTTACCTATGTCGTTACATGTACATACCCGACAACATACATCGTGGTCTATTTAGTATTCAGTGAGTTCAGTTAAGATGAGAGGTGATTGTTGGTTTTGTTGATATTGATGGAATTGATGGCTATTATACTGTTTAAACATTCTTTTCATAAAATCTAGAAGTGTAAATGTTTATAATATGGAGGATATTTTTTGTTATATATAATTCCTTTTATTTTGATACTAGTAACATGACATTGCCTTTTTTCAATACCATGCAGAAATAATTTGATTAACTTGATTTATTGTGTCCAGTATTATTGAGTGTGGTGATTTTATTCACAGCCTATTGAGCAATATTCCAGATATGACGAGAACATGATTTGGATGCGATGTCGATGCACTTGACCAACAAGCTGAGCTGGATTTATATAATGGTAACTCACGAAACAGCAATCTGCATGTAGAAATATATGTCACTACGCTAGGACACTTTATCTATCCTTAATGTGGCATGCTGAGCGAAAAGTAGGAACGATCATTTTGTTTGATAGTCTTTGGTCTTATTTGACAGGAAATGTATACTACACTCATCAGCGCTCGAAGCAAACATATGCCAACCATTGACGTGGTCTAAAATGTTAGTTACCTAAACAGTAAAATATACTGCTCGCTGTGAAGACCTCAACAATTAGCAATTCTCACCACCTAGCCAATTTCAGGTCAATATACTGGACAATCCGATAAGGCAGAAATTGTCGTCACCGGAAAGATACGTTGCATATTTGTTTCTATTTTAGGAACGTAACTGGTAATGGATGTTTAGATTGGGATAATTTAATTTTCCCTAACAGCAGGTTAATCTTATTCTTCATTCTTTGTATGAAAATTGTCAAAACTCTGGTCTCATATGCGGAAAAGTCGAAATAAAATATTGGTCCATTCGTTGTAGTCTTTATCTCGAATAAAATAATTACCACCTTCTAGGCCGAGACAATGAGGTTCGACATCTTTTATGACGAGACAATAAGGTTCGACACCTTTTATGACGAGACAATAAGGTTTGACACCTTCTAAGCCGAGACAACGAGGTTGAACTACAATGTACATTGTATATCTAATTTCCTTGGTTCGCGCTGTAAAGGTTGTAATATGTGGCTTACAGAAAGAAACACAAAGATATTTTTTGATAGTAATCTGTTGTTTTATTTTATGTGTCTAGAATACTCCTCATCTTCCTAACTTAATTGTATCACACATACAATTTTAATCAATAATAGTAAAAAAAAACTCACATATATAAAACACATTCAATTTAACAATAATAAAAAGTCAATGGATAAAAAGAGCAATGTGAAAAATATATCGATTAAAGACGTTCATGAGTTCTATAATGTTAAAAGATCAATTAGGCTTGTACTGAATATGACAACACATGGATATATTATGAATGTTTGTCCGTAAATTTAATGTAAATGGCAACTGCTGAATTATTTTAATAATTTGTCAAATTATCATAAGATTGAACTATAAATTGTAAAACTGTTTAAGACTTCATTAATGTGGAACATGTGCGATTGGAACTCAGGATATTCTAAATGTTGGGCAACCAATGTAAATACCAAGATTAAGAACTGCTCGCGTGCTATCAAATAAACCTATAATTTACCATGGCTCTCTCCTTTGACAAGAGACATATAGATAATAACGAACTTTTGCAATCTAAATACCTTATTATCTCTTGTTATATAAATTAACTAATTATTCTTTATTGTATCAACAATTATGAAACTAGAAAAGTTATGTAGATTTATAAGAACAATCAACAGATCAGATATTCTCTTGGCTAATACTTAACTCCTCCTGTTGTAATGTAAATATTGTATCTATTATTTGTGTATCTATTATTTGTTTGTCATGTATGTGTTGTGTTGTATTTTTATGTTGTAACCTCTCTATGCCATTGTAATTTATGGTCTATTTGACAATAAAAATTCTTGTCTTGTCTATTTTATCAACAATTATGGCAAGATTCTTAATTATCAGCTGGTATATGGTACAAGGATATCATATTTGTCCTTAACTGTAGGAAACATTCATAATCATCAGCTCAAACTAATAGTTCATGTTCTGTTATCAGAGTCTCGCTTTAGGTACATTTACAAAGCTGCCTTGAAGCTTTGTGAAAGTCTGATTGTCTACGTAAATTTGATTTAAAGAATACTTATCATTAAAAACAAATATTTCATTTACTTCAAAAAATCACTTTTGAAATATTCTGTAAACTGGATGATGTTCTTATTTTCAAATGTTACTTATGAAAAACAATACATTAAAAACAATATACAATTCTAAGTTAAAATCTATAGCTTCACAAAATAGTTTCTTTGAAATTAATATAATACCTGGAATATCTTTTTAAGGGTTAGTGAAGAGATTAAAAAATATAAATAAATAATGAACAAGATATGTAAATTGTTAGTCATAAGAATTCCTCATTTAAAAACACTTGAGCAATCTGTCAGCATCAATCGTTTGACGTCAATATGCAGAGTTAATGTCTTAATATTTTCATTTGGTACAGAAAATTTAGCCAAGTCATTAAAATTGAAATTGTAGACGTCAAAATTAACAGATATACCCACACGTATATGCATATTACTTCAATGACAATGCAATAATTAAAATGCAAAAAAGCAACTTCGGTTCAAACTCTCATAAGCGTATTCTATAATTTGGCAGAATATTCAAGTAAACATTCCATTATCAATGCATCCAGATATATTAGATTTTCAGTATAAGAAAAATAAATCGGTATATCATTTTTCACCGTTCGAAAATATCACAAAAAACATGAAAAAATGACATATGACTATACATTTATAATAACTGGGCATAAAAATGATACAGTTGGAAATATAGTTTGCTGACCTTAAACTTTGTACAAAAGTAGAAAATAATGAGGAGAATCACACACCTGTCCTTATTCTTTCATTATTGGTTTACATTTTCAGGACTTTGTATTCAATATCAGAACTACACAATTTCCCCATACAACCATATCTATATAGTTAAATTTATTTTTTGATATAAAGTAGTAAAGTGGAATTTAATAAGGAGTTAAAAGGAAATACAAAATTTAGAATTTTACTTTTTATATATAAGGGGTATTATCCCTAGGGAAGTATTAGTGATTTATTTCCATTTACAAAATAAAATTGCTAAGATTTCAGAGAATAGCTAGAAAGTTCTTTTATAGAGGTAGACGACCATATGTTTAATGGTATTCTATCAAGGACAGAACCCAATTTATTGTATTTAATTTCTGATCAGTATTACTAGAGAACATTAACAGCCTACTTCTTTAAACAAAGTTTGGTGAGTTAATGTATATTCTAATATCACTCTCTATCTGATAGAGTTAATAGAGATTTATGTTCCAGTTTTTAAAGGAGTGTGGATGAAAGGTCACAGTTTTTGTAACTTTCTCTTTTTCAATTTTGTGACTTTTTGTCTTAAGAAATTATGTACATAATAAATATGAGCATATATCATAAGTAATTTGCATAGTAAATATTTATGTAATGTTTCGTTTAGCTTTAAAAAAAGTTAACTTTTATGAAAATAAGAATTACCACTGACATTATTAAAGATTAAGCAATGTATACCTGACTTCACTTTTTAAATTTTTATGAAACAATTAGTTGCTTTAATTGACGTTAGCTTAAGCAGTTTTCAAGATATTTGTGATAAAAAGTATGAAATGAATGGCAAGGAACATCCAGGAAGACAATAAAACATATACATGAAAATAACAACAACAGTGCAAGAAAAAACTTGTAGAAGGTGGTAACATTTAATGAGCTTATGCATAAAAAAATCATACCAATACAAATTTTCCTAAGAACCCCTTATTAGACCATTTCCACATTTCCGGCTTGATTCTAAATTTATATATTTATACAAGCTTGTCTTCTTTATATGCGGTCAACATTGCAAATGAGCATTGGCCAAAACATTAAATTTGCATATGTTTTCAAATTCTGTAAACATTTTATACTCTGTAAACATTTTATATTCTGTAAACATTTTATACTCTAAACAGTTATGTGATCATTTTACAACAAAAGAACATTCACAAAGAGTTACAATGTTTTATTTTTTCAGATTACCAGTAAATGTGGAAATGTGCTATCTAAGCATTAACAACTAGCAGAAATCATTCAAACATTATTTCACAAATATTTTTCCAAGGTAGCAACCTATGAATAACGTGAAATAAAAAATGATAATATTTAGTTGAAATGGGAGTAAACTTTTAAAAGTATGGTTTCTGCGATTTTTTTTCTACCTAAATATTTTGACTGGAAATGTATTAAAAACAACTACACACCATATAAGCCGTTTTCAAAGTATAAAAACAACCTTTTCTAAAATAAATTCCATCTATCATATCTATAGGAATCTTATTTTAAAACACAGAAATTGCATTGAAATTCATATGATTTTAACATACCTATATCAAGATTCAAATTTACATAGTTTATAATAATAATAAAAAAACTAAAAAAAAAAAACTACCAACAACTGCACAAAATAATTAACAATTTCCTGATTAAGATAGTCTATATATTAGAAAGGTTGTATCACTCATTCAATATATACATACATGTACATACACAATGTAACACATTTATTTCATTTCATATATCACAGCTAAGATAGTAAAAATTCAATTCACATTTCTTTAATAATAATAAAACTATTAAAACTATACAATCACACTTATAAAACATTTTTGGATAACACTTTGACAACTCTGAATAAAAATTTAGGACTATTTACTCCATCCGGTTTTGTATGACGTCAGCAATGTTTTCAATATGACAAACGTGTATTATGATTTCGAATTTAACATTTTTTGTTACTGAAGATATCGTTTCAATAAAATTTTATTTTCTTCTACAAATTTTTAAAGTTTAAAAATACTACCGTACATTTCTGTCATATAAGCATCAATATCTTACTAACACCATTGATCAAATATAGCGGTGACATAAATTCCATCTAGAAAATCTGATTTTAGTACTCAGGGGTAAATAATTTATTCTGTGTTGAAATAGTATGTGAATTCTTCTACATCTACATAATAATAATTAATTTGATTTTATGAAATATCATTTAAAATTGCAATTTTTCACAAATCTTGATTCCAGCTTTACTCAACTGTAGAACATGATGACAATAAACAATTTATATATCCCAAAAAAAAAAATCGTATTGAAAGTTTGATATAATAATTCTAATTTATATACCTAATTTCCTTTCTACGGTTTCTATAAAAAATAATAATAATGAATTATGTCCGTTTTAAGCAATATAATGATGTTAAATGAAAACTGGCCTTCATTCCAAAATATTTTTTTTTAAACAATAGTAGATTTATATAGTTTGACTTTCAGTCAATATCACGAAATTTAATTAAAAAACAACAACCCAGCATAAATGCTGTTTACAATGCTTTAAATCTATTTCATATAACATGAACATTTTAAATACAAATACCTAATATTTCTAATTTAATCTGTATAAGCAAGTTATTCATTTGACAACCAATGCCCCTTTTGAGAATTTGACACCATATATTTCTGAAAGTTCTTTATACATTTATATGAAATGTTTTTTCTCCAATTTTTCGCTTTTCATTGATGTATCAAAATCAGGATTTTTGAATTTTCTATTTTATTTTAGATTCCAGTAATATTTTTTGCAGGGACAAAATGATACAAGTACGAGCATATCAAATTCATATTTCTGAAACATTTAATCTACAAGCTTCGGAACCTCAGTTATAATATGGTCATATTCGGTTTTGTCTTGATGACGAAGTACTTGTACATACTGTACTAGATTGTGAATATATTATATAGCAAAATGGGATATTTTCAGTTTTACAAAATTCTTTTCTGTGATATAACAAGACAATCGATATCATGTACATTTTTTGCTTCTCTCTGATATAACAAGACAATCGATATCATGCACATTTTTTGCTTCTCTCTGATATAACAAGACAATCGATATCATGCACATGTTTTGTTTTTCTGTGATATAACAAGACAATCGATATCATGCACATTTTTTGCTTCCCCGTGATGTAACTGACTCTAATGTCACCATCGATCATTGACCTTCGCAGCATTTTTATTTCATATTTTAATTACAAAACACATTGTAAACGTCAGTGATATTTTATGAGGTTTATTTAGACAAGAAGAGTTAAATGTGTGCAAAAAATAGTTAGTTATCAAGATAGTAGAAAACACATGACTGGTACTATATAATGCTGTTTTTTTTTAGATGAAAGTCTTCTTATATTTACAATTGCATTGCTGATTTTAGAACCCTTGGCTAACTTTCATATTTAAGATAAGGAACAAACACATTTGTGACTTAAAATCATGGTGATTGGTTTCTGAACCTAGACCACTAAGTATATGCCATTTAAATTAAGATTTGAACATGGTTATAACATTTATCGAATTTCCAGGTTCCAATTATGTACCTCATCTATTGTTATTTCTTGTAAAATGCAAAAGACACACTCATTCAAATATATAGCAACTCATTACATGGCAGTATTTTGCTTTTTTAACATTGATTCAACATTTCTTGAAAACCATCCTACAACGAATTGAATATTTTATATAATAAAATTCCGAAACAGTTTTGTCATCAGTCCTTATCATCTCTAGAACATGTAAAATGAGTCCAAACAAAGAAAAGAAAAAGGATATATGTCCATAACTTATTTAGTAAAACAAAAACTTATTCTTGACTAAGTTCGTGATTGGTTTTATCATAAAAATGATATTTCATATATTTGTTCATTTCATAAATTTAAAGAAACAGTACTTTTCATCAAATTTTAGAGAACAAAAAATAAACAGACTGTCAAGAAAAATAATTAAAACAAAAAATTAAATTGTAATTACAAAGATGTTAATTTCAGTACTTATTAATGTTAATTTCAGTACTTATTAATGTTAATTTCAGTACTTATTAACGTTATTCAGAGATTTTTTGTTTAGATTTTGGAACTGTTTGGTCCGTGTGGTATTTTTTGTTTTTGTTTTTAATATGATCAAGATCAATATAAACCTCCCTAAAAAGTTTGCTTCGAAACACCTAGATGGGTAGATGTTATTTAAATTCATATTGTATTAATGAGACATATGGTATTTATTCGATTTCCATGTTTTTCATATTTCTTCAGGATTTGTGTGCATCATCTGGAATTAATCCTTGATGTTTTAATGAACGAATACATTGATGAAGTGAAGAATATAATTTTGTTTCGGCACTGACATGGCTATTGTTATTATTGACATTCACTGTTCCTTAATAACGATATTATTATTTAACCAAAGGTTCATCTCCATATAGCATAGCATCGTCGGAAACCCACGGCTGATTGCGCTTCGTTCGTCACTCCATCACCGTGGGTCGATTCGTACAAATTTCTTCGTTTTCATGAATATTCTTCAGACAGAATTATCCAATCAGATTAGCGCTTACGGAAATGGAACTCTTCAAAATTGGAGGTTAATATGGACAATCAATAATAGTATTTACATTAAACCGAACAAGTGATAATAGGTGCGTTCTGATTGGTTTGAATAACTGAAGATGATGGTCAAGAAACCAATGAAATAGGCTAATGAATTATGCAGGAAAACTAGGAATTTGTACGAATCGGCCCACGGTGATGGAGTGAGGAACGAAGCGTAATCAACAGTGGGTTTCCGACGATGATAGCATAGGTAACCTTAGACGATTATGGTTAGCATGTTTAGGACTCTCCATATCGCATAGGTAACCTTAGACGATTATGATTAGCATGTTTAGGACTCTCCATATCGCATAGGTAACCTTAGACGATTATGGTTAGAATGTTTAGGACTCTCCATATAGCAAAGGTAACTTTAGACGATTATGGTTAGCATGTTTAGGATTTTTGGAGTATTTGATCTCAAAGACTTCTAGAATGATTTGGCTTCCAACCTTTTGACTTTGACCACACCTGATGTAGGCTATTTCAGAAACGCGTAGAGCTTATTACTATATTAGATATCTAGTTTTATTATATCAAAAACATGGAAACTGCATTTGGTAAAGCTAATTTAAAACATTTTGATATTTTACAAATAATGACCCAATGCAAAACACACCTAGAAGTCTGAGATATAAATTTGTCAAACAAATAAAAATTCTACCAAATAAACAATAAGGATAAGATTGCCAATGACATATCTGAATGCTAAGTAGGTGACCCATATCTTTCAACACTGTAAAAGTCCATCACAAAAAAACCCCAAAAGTAGTGAATATTGTCAAAGAAGAATCAAATTTAATGCTGGACTGGACATTTTTCTTTCTGTATGTGTTCTGAGCATGAAAACAAAATGTACCATTCAATCTGTATACTTCCTGTTGTGTTCGTATCTTCTTTGTTGTCTCGTTTTCTACAAAATATATCAAACAGAACGATTCAACAATTTATATAAAAAAAGATAAAAGGCATCATAAAGCTAGAGGCATTGTTTAATTCCAATTCTAAGCATTTTATTTTTACATTAATTTAAAAATCGCATTTCAACTTATCATTGTATGAAAACAAATAGTTCAACCAATAATTTGCTTCAGTGTTTATTAAATCATAAAACCTTAATTTCTATAGATTACTCTAATATTTAAAAAGAGGCAAGCCCGTTTAACACATTAAGCTTTCTCCAAGTAGAGAGAACAGCTTTCTCCAATTAGAGAGAACAGCTTTCTCCAAGTAGAGCGAACAGCTTTCTCCAAGTAGAGAGAACAGCTTTCTCCAAGTAGAGCGAACAGCTTTCTCCGAGTAGAGCGAACAGCTTTCTCCAAGTAGAGAGAACACATTCCTTCATATAACAGTATTTAAAACTGAGGACAAGTAACTCTTAGTTATTTTTACTTGAGAGTAATATTTTACTTTTGCAAAATTTAAAATTACGTTTCTTTTGTGATTGCAACCGTCTTTGATAGCAATTGACATAAAAACAAAAATTTTGTAAAGTACCACCACCACTTTTGAATTAAAATTGTTCGTAATAAAAATATAATACCCATATAAAACAAAGAAAATGGGTTAGAAGATATCATGGATTTCCGGTAGCACTAAAAAATACAAGCAAGTATACACAAATGTTACACAAAACCGAAGGGGGCAAGCACGAATGGACAATCCAGAGCCACAGGACGAGAACAGACAAAACAGCTTAAATAGCGATTACTTCAACCTATGAGCAACGTAGCTTGTTTAAGTTGCTTTTGGGTCAGCAGCTGAGCTATCAAGAAAATCAATGTTCTTATTACAAACCATAGAATAACGTATTAGTTGTCTTTTGTTGTAAAGATTTATTTTTAATCTTCCTTCGTTGTCATTTCAAGGTAAGAGTACGTCGGACATTTAAATGACAGTAGTATGAATTGTTTTTAATCTTCCTTCGTTGTCATTTCAAGGTAAGAGTACGTCGGACATTTGAATGGCAGTGGTATGAAGAAGAGCTTGACGATACCAAAGAGGTAATCGTAATCCATCGAAGAAGAACAGGCTACGCATTGGCCAAAAGAAAAAGACAAAAGGACAAACAACGATAAAAAAAACATACACATAAAACAAAAGATCGAGTAACATGAACCCACTAAGAACTGGGGGTGAACTTGGGTGCTCCGGAAGAGTCTCCTTTACTAAGAACTGGGGGTGAACTTGGGTGCTCCGGAAGAGTCTCCTTTACTTCTACCTCATTTAGATAAGATGCAGATAACCACTGAATCAAGAATTGTTAACTGACAGAACATCATCTATATAACGAAACACTCAATTAAAGGTTTGGCATAATCTTTTTTTAGAAGTCATTGAAGGAAGTATGACTTACGATTTATGACTACCTCTGATTTACGGTTTCTGATTACCTCTGATTTACGGTTTCTGATTACCTCTGATTTACGGTATCTGATTACCTCTGATTTACGGTTTCTGACTACCTCTGATTTACGGTAACTGATTACCTCTGATTTACGGTTTCTTACTACCTCTGATTTACGGTTTCTGATTACCTCTGATTTACGGTTTCTGATTACCTCTGATTTACGGTTTCTGACTACCTCTGATTTACGGTTTTTGATTACCTCTGATTTACGGTTTCTGACTACCTCTGATTTACGATTTCTGATTACCTCTGATTGACTGTTTCTGATTACTAGTACCTCTGATTTACGGTTTTTGATTACCACTGATTTACGGTTTCTGATTACCTCTGATTTACGGTTTCTGATTACCTCTGATTTACGGTTTGTGATTACTAGTACCCCTGACTTACGGTTTCTGACTACCTCTGATTTACGGTTTCTGATTACCTCAGATTTACGGTTTCTGATTACCTCTGATTTACGATTTATGACTACCTCTGATTTACGGTATCTGATTACCTCTGATATACGGTTTCTGACTACCTCTTATTTACGGTTTCTGATTACCTCTGATTTACGGTTTCTGACTACCTCTGATTTACGGTTTGTGATTACCTCTGATTTACGGTTTGTGATTACCTCTAATTTACGGTTTCTGATTACCACTGATTTACGGTTTCTGATTACCTCTGATTTACGGTTTCTGACTACCTCTGATGTACGGTTTCAGATTACCACTGATTTACGGTTTCTGATTACCTCTGATTTACGGTATCTGATTACCTCTGATATACGGTTTCTGACTACCTCTGATTTACGGTTTCTGATTACCTCTTATTTACGGTTTCTGATTACCTCTGATTTACGGTTTCTGACTACCTCTGATTTACGGTTTGTGATTACCTCTGATTTACGTTTGTGATTACCTCTGATTTACGGTTTCTGATTACCACTGATTTACGGTTTCTGATTACCTCTGATTTACGGTTTCTGACTACCTCTGATTTACGGTTTGTGATTACCACTGATTTACGGTTTCTGATTACCTCTGATTTACGGTTTCAGATTACCACTGATTTACGGTTTCTGATTACCTCTGATTTACGGTATCTGATTACCTCTGATTTACGGTTTCTGATTACCTCAGATTTACGATTTCTGACTACCTCTGATTTACGGTATCTGATTACCTCTGATATACGGTTTCTGACTACCTCTGATTTACGGTTTCTAATTACCTCTGATTTACGGTATCTGATTACCTCTGACTAACGGTTTCTGATTACCTCTGATTTACGGTAACTGATTACCTCTGATTTACGGTTTCTGATTACCTCTGATTTACGGTTTATGATTAATAGTACCTCTGATTTACGGTTTATGATTAATAGTACCTCTGATTTACGGTTTCTGATTTACGGTAACTGATTACCTCTGATTTACGGTAACTGATTACCTCTGATTTACGGTTTCTGACTACCTCTGATTTACGGTTTCAGATTACCTCTGATTTACGGTTTCTGACTACCTCTGATTTACGGTTTCAGATTACCTCTGATTTACGGTTTCTGATTACCTCTGATTTACGGTATCTGATTACCTCTGATTTACGGTTTTTGATTACCTCTGATTTACAGTTTCTTACTACCTCTGATTTACGGTTTCTGATTACCTCTGATTTATGGTTTCTGATTACCTGATTTACGGTTTCTAATTACCTCTGATTTACGGTATCTGATTACCTCTGACTAACGGTTTCTGATTACCTCTGATTTACGGTTTATGATTAATAGTACCTCTGATTTACGGTTTCTGATTACCTCTGATTTACGGTAACTGATTACCTCTGATTTACGGTTTCTGACTACCTCTGATTTACGGTTTCTGATTACCTCTGATTTACGATTTCTGACTACCTCTGATTTACGGCTTCAGATTACCTCTGATTTACGGTTTCTGATTACCTCTGATTTACGGTATCTGATTACCTATGACTAACGGTTTCTGATTACCTCTGATTTACGGTATCTGATTACCTCTGATTTACGTTTTCTGACTACCTCTGTGGTATCTTCAGACTTTTCTTAACACGGATTTTGAAAAAAAAAACATACTAGAAGACCCGATCGATTATAAAATGAGAAGGAAAAATGTAATTACGCATTTGAAATCTATCAACGTCAACACAGGATGAAAAATATTTATCTATTTAAAACAGGATATAGACTTTTAAATATTTACATTTTATATATTTATTGATGTTTAGAAAACAACATTTCTGATAAAACACCCACTAGTTCTTAAGACATCAACAAAACCAGAGGTAGAAATGAGACGTCCTTCCTCTGTCTTCTTTCATTTACTATAGATTAAGTTTTAAGTTTCACCTGTTTGTGTGTACTCTAACAAGAAATGCTATTTATTGTTTATTTTCCTGAAACTTTAGTATCGTGAGCTGTGTAAGGATGTGTAGGGAGGAAATAATTATTTCTAGTTACAAAAATAAAGCTTAGCAGAATTTGAAGGAATTGAGGAAGAAAAATTCAGTAAAAGCATACAAATATTAAAACAATATCTAAAACAATATTTAATGAACATGGCATTTATTTTGGTTTAATAATTTTAATCAAAGCAAAGATGTATGTAGTTTTCTATATTTATTGTCAAATACGTTTTGAAGAACAATTTTTAAATATTCACGATTCAAACTCAATCTTAAATCATTGGTATTCAAAAGTACTATCATTGTTGTATTATTGACTTTTGAAAATTATGTGTTTAATTCGTTAAGTCTTATAATTCTTACATTCTAAAATAATAATAATAATTAATTAAGAAGATACAATTAAAATTAATTCCCCTTGTTAATATTTTGTTTTTATTAAAATCAAACATAAATTGGCTTTGGAGTAAATTTTTTGAAAACTATGATTGGGATTATAAATGAAATATGTACTAAAAATACTGTGATAAATGAATAATTTGTGCATGTCTCTGTACTACCATATCCAGGCCCACTGAGAGGGAGGGAGGTCATCCGGGAGGGGCCCGCCCCTATGAGTTATAATTAAGGGTCCAGACAAATAAACAAGTAGAAAGCTGTTTTCTAAGTCACAATTAATCAATTCATTTTTGTTGTACTGATTCCTTGCTTATGACACACCGTGGTGGACTTAGCTTGAGTATCATTATTTGGAGAATTGGAGGAGGGGGCCAAGTTTCCTTTTGAACAGAGGCCCAAAAATTCTCTTGGCGGCCCTGACTATGTCACACATTGATACTTTTATTTTCTCCTCTTACACTGTTTTTTAATGAATGTCTTTTGTATTTTTGATTGGACTGGTGTTGCTCAAGCTTCAGTTCCGTGTCTGTTTTTATCATTGTATTTTTGCTAG
>MJUT01055806.1:21368-36160 GCA_002080005.1 Gigantidas platifrons | reverse complement strand
TTTTTGTTGTTGTTTTTTTAGGTTTTCGAAATAGAAATTAAATACTTCATAAACTTAATAATAACAACGATAACAGAACTATATCTATAATATACAATACAATACAATAATAGTCATTTTGGATACACTTTCCCACTGTCCATATGTGTGGTGCATCCATTTAGAATGTCTAGAACAGTATATATATAGAGTTACTTCCCTTATACCAATATTATCTTAATATCTTGCAATTTCTTCACAATTCTTTCTCTAATTGCAGGGGTCTGATAGAAAGAGGCAGACTGAATTTCAGTTTCATATGTGTGTTTTAATATATTTATTACACCTGATACACATGGTCTTTGTCCAGAAAATCTACAAGAGTAGACATAATACTTAATGAGAACAATGAATAGATTAATACAGTAATCAAGCATGTCTGATCCAAGTATTATATCACTGGTGTTAAACTGATGTTCGTAAAGTAACAACACTCGGTTAGACCATGCAAATGAACATTCCTGCCACGTTTGGTCCCATTTGCTTCAGTGGTTCTCTAGAAGAAGATTGAAATGTTTATGGACGGACGGACAGGCAACGGACGGACGACGGACGCCAAGTGATGGCAATAGCTCACATGACCCTTCGGGTCTGGTGAGCTAAAAATGCCAAAGATATGCTGGTTCACATCTTGAGTGAGTGAGTAATTGTTGCTTAATGCCAACTCAGCAATTTTTCAGCTATATCATGGCAAAACACGTTAATTTTCAATGAGACCATGATAAGGTACGGCTTGTACTAGACCAACATCCTTAGTTGGATTTTTATAGTGCTAGCTCACTGAAACAACAGTCTGCAGATAGACATGTTGCTCCACTCCGACACATTATCCTGATTCTGAGCTAACTAATCTTTGTTTTTACCCCTTTACTGCGTGCTTAGCGAAGTAGCAGCAAAGACCTATTTCATAATCTTTGGTTTGATCTGACTGAGGTTCCAACCCATTATCTACTGCCCTCAAGATAAGCATGCTAATCATTACACCACTGATGCGGGTTGTCCTGTAATCACACCACATGTGAGTCAAGCACATTAACAATTACACCAACAAAGCAGTGTTGCTACATGTAGATAATTAAGATACAATACCAAATTTTTAATCATACTTACGCACCCACTTGTATCTCATTACTGATTGATAACCTATATACCAACTCATCTAAAATACTGAGAATCAATTTCTGGTCTAATTCACGGAGAACAATTCTGTGATATTGATAACATTAGTGGTATACAATGAGGGACATCTTAACAGCATTATAGGCCCCGTCCAAAACAGTGTACTGGGGTCCCTACCTACACAACAACTTACAAGAATAAAAATGTAAATGGTCAATAAAATTAAACATATATATTAATTAAATTGGCACTCCCAACAAAATCAGTACTTAAAAATTAAAAAAAAACATGCTGTACACAACATATATAGATTAGCACTGGGCATCTATGTTCATGGGGCCCCTATGCTTGTGGTGTCCCCTGGCAACTATCCAGCGTGCCCATGCGTTAAGATGGCACTGTATAGAAAATGCATAGGTATTTAGGTGTCAAACCACTAATTCACCAATCAGAGCTTAGAACATATAATGTACAAAAGTAGCCCTTTTTAAAGAAAAAAGTTCATTTCACTTTGTTGTATTTTGAAATATATTTTAAAAATGTAATGGCATAATTAAAATTAATTATTGAAGTTCAATATATAAGGATTGCATTTTATGGAGGTCTTGATGCATGACCTATAAATACTGAATTTCCAGGAATTACATTGCTATTTTTAGTGTAGGGGGTGTCCCGGAAAATAGCATATCACTACAAGATGTTAAACATACCATGATATTTTGATAGAACGTAGAGAAATCATGTACGTTTCAGAAAATATATGGTATTGGAAAGGTTAAACTTCAAACAAAATGGCTGGGTAGATCCGAAAAACACAAATTTAGTAAAAAAAAAAAACCTTAAAGAAATTAATAAGCGGTTTTACACCTAAAGTAGCATAGGTATGATGATTACTTCAACTTATTTCAAGCTCTTCAAGAACCGTTCTGATTACTAGAAAATAAACGTCGGAGAAAACCACAGGGCAATCAAGAATGGACAATTCAGAGACATAGGGAACATTGGGTACAAGACACAGGACAAAGACAAACAAAGTAAAAAAGGCAACACAGAAAACTAAAAAGATGAGCAACACACACCCCATCAAAAACCCAATGGTTAAAGCAAGTGCTTGTGAAGAATATGTAGTTCCTGTTTCTTATAAGAAACCCATATAAACTATTTAATATAAATTGTATTATCCTATTACTTTACCGACTAATTTATCATTTATATAAATAACTTGCTTATAAAATATAAGATTACAGAAGTTAATCACATAAAATATAAGATTACAGAAGTTAATCACATAAATTTGCACAAAAGTCATTCAAATAATAACACGATGCTATTCGTGTATCGTGCATTCGCTTCGTGTATCGTGCGTTCGTTTCGTGTACCGTGCGTTTGTTTCGTGTATCGTGCATTCGCTTCGTATATCGTGCGTTTTTCGTGTCGTTCGTGTGAAGCGTTCGTTCGTTTTCCGTTCGTTTCGTTTGCGTTTTTCGTTCGTTTGCGTTTCGTGCATAGTGTAAACTTATACGATCCAGGGTCTGTAAGGAATATTTATATCAACTAAAAATAGCATCACCCTTGTTGTTTCTGATAAGAAGATACAATGTATTCAAAATTTCAGCCACTTAAAAAGCACAAAAGGTTTTGCAGCCATGTTGACTTTCCAAATAAAACTAAAATCACAAATAATGTTGACGACCACCCAAGTCACATTTCTGCTAAGTACAGCTAGTTCCCTTTGTTTTATCCTGCAATTGTGTGATTATGATTACTAATAAAGGGGATCAAATAAACTTCAGTGTTATTAAGTCATGGTCCTAATAAAGCATTTCTGCTTCCTCATTCATGTAGAGCGACAGAAAGAAACAGTAACAGTATAAACACTGACATCACAGATGACACCACTGAAAACGATTAGAATGACGATTGGTTCAGTTATTCTCATACAATTTGACAGTTATTTTGGACTTTTTGATATTGCAAAAATTAGTGGTAAGTCTTCCAGGGAAGACATGTCGCCTGCAAACTTTTTCGATATCAAAAATATTCTAAGTTCCGTCAAACAGGAAGTGGACATGCGGCAGATTCGAAACTGTCTTACACGATACAGTTCTCCTTACTGATGCTCTGTGCCAAATATCAAGAAGCTGGCCTGTGTGGATCCTGAGAAAAATGTGACAGAAATTATTTGGTGACGCCGACGACGACGGATAGTCATCCCTATATGTCGCCTCTGCGTAACGCAGGCGATACAAAAAAATACAATATACTACATTGACGCTAAATTTAAAATTAATTTGCAATTGTTGCGAAACGGGCCGGCAGAAAAGCTGGCCAAAACACTCACTTTTCTACCTGTTTCTGAAGCTCGTACAAATAAATTTCATATTTTCTGACAATGTATTGTATATTTATTGACTTCTGAGATAAAGATTGAAACATGAAGAGATAACAGATGAAAAATGATGAGAATATATAGTGCACATGGCAATTTAGGTCAGTTGACCTAAAGACTAATATTATAATGATGTATACCTGTTTACTCTAAGAATTTTCGGTATCAGATCCATTATGGCAACAACTGTATCTATGTCATGTTATTAATAACTGTAGTAAGCATCGACACCATAAAACTATAAATAAACAATTACACTCAGTCTATTTTAAGCAGAAATATCAAACAAAAACATACATTTTGTACAAAACATTCCATGATAATATGCTTCATGTTAAGTTTACACTGTAGTGGCAGCCATCTTGAACTTTCGATTGACACAACAACAAAATTGTAAGGGACCATCCGATGATAAAAGTCTGGGTTCAATAAAATTACCCGTTTCCAAGAAAAAACATTTTTTTATTATATTCCCATATGGTTCTAATTTAAGTATGACATCTTGGATCGACATGATAAAGATACATTTTGTAAAGGAACATCCAAGGTACATTCCTGCGAAAATTGCTGTCAAATGGTACAGTGGTATCAGATCAGAATAATTTTTAAATATTTTTCCCATAGGGTCCAATGTTAAATTTTCTCTGTGGAGGTGGCCATATTGAAGTTATGTTTTCATTTACCCATATGGTTCTACAATATCAACTTTGTCTTGCAGTGGAGGTCATCTTGGATTTCTGATTGCCAAAAAAAAGAAAAAACATGTTTAGTGTTTGAACCCCCTTCATAGCGAGGTGTGCTCGATACAACATTATGTGATCAAGTTTGTTAGTGGCCGCTACAATATAACTAAAATATTGTTGAAAGTGGGGTTAAACACCATAAACCAAACCTGATTGGCAAAAAAAACGTAAAAGTTATTTTTTCATAACTAGGAGGAATTCCATCACACATGCAGTTTTGGAGGGTGCATGACGTTTGCGCGCATTTGGGGATTAAGAAATGTTACGTTTGAGTGCAGGATTTTGTTACGTTTGCGTGCCTCCTCGAATTATCTAAAAAGGTCAAATACAGGTAAAATATTAATTATTAAAAATTGTACAAAATTAATTCTGTAATCTTAAATTGATGACCATAGGGGTTTACCAGTTTGTGATCGCAAGTTTGAGACAAACAACTACATACTTTAAAGTTAGAGGTTTGGAAATTCCAGCATTTATGAGAAGAAGTGAAAAGGAAAAGATTAACTACCTGATGGTCCAGTTCGCAAAATTACAGAACGGAGAGAGTGATCAGCAGCACTTCTTAAAGGCAATAGGTTTTAAGTTCTCTGCCAGAACAGATCTGTAACTCACTTTTTAACATGTTAGTGGATTTTAACGTTTTAGCCCGTCCAGTGCTAGTGTTTAAGTTGTTATTATTAAAGTAACACACATTTTAAAGGTTTTATCTGTCTATCTAGTGCCTAGTGTTTAGTAGACTTTTAACATTAAGTGAATGTTTTAAATGTAAATAAATAAACAGATTTATCCTGCTCGAAATCTCATTTTCACCCCCTCGTTGGTGAGCATGGAAGGGGTAACGTGTTTATATTTGTAGTAAAAGAAATAAAACATATTTACCTGTATTTACCTGTAATTCTACATGTAAAGGCTGCGCACAAACATAATACTTTCCTGCGTGTAAACGTAACGGTTTTTGCGTACAAACGTAATGCATCGGTTTCGGAGAAGAAAATATTTTTTTAAATTTAAACAAATTAGAAAGGAAAATTGGCCCTAGCAGCTATGTTGAATTTCTGATTGAAACAGAAATCATGTAAAGTTTTAAAGACTATTCAAGTAACATTTTTACCAAGTTTGGCTCCAATTGGACCAAAAGTTTGTGATAAATAGGTAGAAATGTTTTAAATTAAGACGAGGCACATAAAGAGATGACAATATCTCACTAAGAGGTGTACTTGATACAATATTATGTGATAAAGTTTGTCAGTGACTTGCGGCAGGTCAGTGGTTTCCACAGGGTACTCTAGTTTCCTCCACCAATAAAACTGACGGCCACGATATAATATAGCTGAAATATTGTTGAAAGTGGTGTTTAACATCATGTTTGGGCCCATAAAACTAGTTTAACCTACTCACTATTTTGGAAGTGCCTGGTCATGTATTTGGGTAAGGGGTATTAATTTTGCCTGTTTCTACAATTTTGAAAGTAGATTTGAAATTGTTTGGACAGTGTGGTATTTCTTGTTTTTTTCATTCTATTCTAATTTATGACCCTTTGGTGAGACGAATTAATTATTGGAGGTTATGAAAGCATCGTTTCCATGGATATTCAATCAACTCTATCATATAGTGATAATAATCATACCTTTACCTGGAAGTTTGTTATGCCCAAATGCCAAATATACAACTGACTCTAAAACACCTCTGTAACAGGATAACAGTTTGTTTCTTTCTCTTAGATACCCCTGTAATACATTAAACAACTGTACTGTAGTGTTTACACGGACACAGTAGTATTTCGGTATAAACAAAAGTCTTGTGGCGCTATGACTAACCTATGTATCTGTTGCTAGCTTCTCAGGTCATACCTACTCTTAATACATTAAACAACTGTACTGTAGTGTTTACACAGACAGTAGTATTTCGGTATACACAAAAGTCTTGTGGCACTATGACTAATCTATGTATCTGTTGCTAGCTTCTCAGGTCGTGCCTACTCTTAATACATTAAACAACTGTACTGCAGTGTTTACACAGACACAGTAGTATTTCGGTATAAACAAAGTCTTGTGGCGCTATGACAAGCCTATCTGTTGCTAGCTTCTCAGGACATGCCTACTCTTAATACATTAAACAACTGTACTGCAGTGTTTACACAGACACAGTAGTATTTCGGTATAAACAAAAGTCTTGTGGCGCTATGACAAGCCTATCTGTTGCTAGCTTCTCAGGTCGTGCCTACTTTTAATACATTAAACAACTGTACTGTAGTGTTTACACGGACACAGCAACATTTTAATCTGGTAAAATTTACATTAGCAAGATACTTTTCGTTCTAAGCCAGTTATTTGTGGAATAAGGCTCTCGTGGTCATATAGTAGAACTTTGAATTAACAACTACCTATAGTATACAATCAGTACCTATCATGGCGAGATGTACTCGATACAACATTATGTGATAAAGTTTGTCAGTGAGCAGGATTAGAACTCACAACTTTAATGGTGATTTGCACTGTTGGTGGTAAATCCAACTACCATACGATCATGACCACAATGGCCCCTTCAAGTCATCAGAGTACAAGGTACAGAAGTTTTACTGTATTTGGTATATGTCTCGTTAATGGTACACATGGACCAATATGTTAACACGGCTTGACATTAGCGTTTTATATATTATTGGGTCACGCCTATGTCATAGCCTCACCAGACGCAATTAAGAACGGAATAAAATTTATGCTCCCTATTTGTTCCTTCAAAACATGAATTAAAAAAATGTTTTTATAAATAGATACCCCGCTAAATTACTCGTGTTTTGGGAGAAAATTATTTATGCGCAGTTGTTGAATGTTGCAGACACGTACGACGGGTTTTTACGTATGACAGGAAATAATGACAGTCTTTTCGTCTGCAAAACAACATGTATGTATTTGTGAAATTTTGGTGGTTTTACACCAAAAACATAATAAAAAGATATGTGAACGTAAATGAATGAATGCTCTTTCAATTTTAACACTTGTCATCAAATAATTTATATTAGAAAGGTTTTTATTATGTCTGTCGAAATTGTGTCCGGATCTAGGTCACAGAGTGACTAAAACGGGGTCATGAAAATCTTATTAAAACCCGTAACAATGCATTGAATTCAAAAGGAATCTTGGTGTTTAATCTGAAATATGAACATGTAATCAGCTTCGTCAGTTTGGTCAAATTTATTATCAAATGTAAATATCATCGAAATTGTTCGTAATTGCATCCGGTGAGGCTAAATTTGCTTTGTATGTTTTTCTCATATTGATCTCGTGTACAAAACATTATTATTTGTATAGTACGTAAACAGGTCTCATGTTTATTTACAACCCGAATATCCAACAGATCTATGCTTGTAAAACGGGTAACAATACATGTGTTGTGGTGTATACATAACTTTCGGCCACCTTAGATGTATTGATATAAGACATTTTGCTAATACATGTAATAAACAAAATATAAATAAATGAATTTAATTAGGCAAAATATTGACAAAATTATTATATACAATACAATACAAATCTTTATTAGAAAAACCAACATTAATATCGGTGTCATCCCCACAGTTAACATGACATTAAATTCAATGTACCTACATGTATACAATGCACATAAAGAAAAGAATATCACATTAAAAGCAAATGAATTATCTGTTTTCAAAACATGTTGAAATAAATTTGCATATGTAAATGGTATCATCCTTACAAGTAGGATTCAACAGTTTATTCAATACAGAAGTAGAATATATATTTTTGTAAGCCAAGGTTCCTAACGACGACAAAATCATACCACGGTTATACATTAACGACAACAACATACCAATGATACTTGACGACGACAACTATATCTACCCAGGAATCCGAGCTATGTTTGCATAATTTATATATATATATATACACAAAGTTGAGTGAAAATCATTTATTCAAAACCGAAAATTGTTGATAAACAATTGTTACATAATCACATATAACAAAGTTGAATAAATGACAAGATAATATGCAAAGGTGGGATATAAAAAGTGCCCACATACAAAACAAATTAAATAAAAGTCAGATATCATGTNAACATCAAATGATGACTGCCAAACCAGAGGCCAAACAGTGACCAAAGTCAGAATCATTTGATGTAATGATAAACCTTTACATTATGATATATTTACACAATTTAAAAAAAAGCAAAGCTTTATGTTAATGGGTTGTACCCTAATGGTTACTTATTCTGAAACAGAAATAACTAAAAACTGACAAAGTGTCACTCAAGTTCAACATGAATGGCTGAACTGAAATAAAGACAAAACAAAACAAAAAATTCCCCTTAATCATGTTAATTGCCCATATTGTATGAATCTCTACATCCCCGGAAACAGAATAAGAAGTAATCTTTCTGTTATAAAGCAACACGATGAGATTAAATCTTCGTGTTTAACAATGGGAGATAACTTGAATATAAAAATTGGTCAACTTGATATTCCCAGAATTATTGGGGGTGCAAATTACACTAAATGGGGAATATAATTCCCAAACTGGCCTACCAAACTTCAAAAAGGGCTTATAAGTAGCTACAAATTCACAATGCCTTCTGATACAAATGTTTTTAAAGCATTATTGATAGCGATTACAAAATTCCTAGTAACATAGTAATCCAGCAGTCTAGGAATAATAGCCGAACAAATTATTTTTGTACTTGGCTTTACAAACTTCATAATGGTACAAATTAAACTATTGTATAAATATTCAAAATCAGCTAATTTACAACTGTTTACGTTATTAGTACCTACATGAATCAAAACGATATCAAAGTTGACAGAGGCACTACCCGATGAAATGAAATAGTCTATATCTTCAATTGTAGCACCTGGATAGGCTTGTAGACAGTAGTGGCAATTTGGTATATGTATAACATGCTTTCCTATAGAATCACATATCAATGTCGCCATCTTTTTCTCTGAAATGATATATCATAATAATTAAAATTGTTTAATTACAAAATTTCTCATTTGCCTAGCAACTTTGTACTTTTCTGTCAACGAGTGAACAACATACTGTTTATATGCTTCACTTTTCCAATCTCCCATTAATTGTATTAAATGTGGAGCAACCCCTGATCTAGCCACTAAACTGGCTCCCCCTCTCCTAAAACTATGAGAAGAAAACAATTTTGGATTCAAACCCACTTGACCAATCAAAGATTTTAGTTTTAATTGTACTTGGCTATATGTGATAGGAACTACAACTTTCTTATGAAGTGCGGCAAAGGCAGGAAAATCGGCAGAAAAAGGATTGAGCTCACACATACGCTTGTAAGCTTGAACAGGGCAAAATTTTGAATTCGAAATCACTGCCAAAGTCAATTTTAAAACCCTGTTACCAAACTGAATGGTTTTAGTCCATTTGAATGATACTTGTTTAGGAAATTGAAGTGTGAATGCAATATTAACGCATGTTGTGTGGAAAGAAAACTCTTCAACCAATCAGATAATTGTTATTCTCTCAGCCTCGATTGAAGTATAAACAACAAGAGAAAAGGTGTACTCGATTAGAAAAAGGCAGTCTATTCTTACAACAATTTTCAACAAATTGTTGTAAGAATAGCCGCGAATCTTATTCTTACAACAAATAATATTATGGATTAGATCATGAGAAATGAATAATTATTACCTGTAGATTAAATATGTTGTAATAATAGCATCTAGAGCCTATTCTTACAACAAAAAAGATAATGTTGTAATTACGTAATCATATATATTTATTGTATTATATAGATTTATATACATTTCTTCATATGCACAACATATAATTTATCATCATAGAATAAAATATTGACATAAAAACAATAAAATACAAATTTGATAATCGTAAAAAGCATGATAAAAGGTTTTTTTAGAAAGCTTCTAAAAATCAGTTAATATGCTAGAAAATGTTTCTAGATGTCCGTTTATATAATTGAACACAGTTCTTTTCCTCATACTCTTGAATTGCATTTTGTAATTCGTTAAAAGATGTGAAGAGTTTGTCTTTGAAAGCACTATCCATTATGTCTCTATATATGTTTTCGTATTATTATAATACGTCCATTCTACAAATGTACCATCTTTTTGTGATTAAGTATGACGTGATATGTGAGTATTGTTCAACTTGACATGACTAAAAACCAATTACCCTTTCTCTTTAATATTTAAATAAAACAAAATCCAACTAACTTATTTATTTATTTTATTCATAAATCATATAAAAAGACGTCTATTATAAGGCTGTAATCATAAAATAATAATTTATATGAAAAAAGTTACAAATCGTAACGGAACCCAGTGCAACTATATATGATCGCTATTTTAAATAAAATTGGTTTCCTCGTTGAATGGATTCCGTATTATTATTTGTTGTAAGAATAAGATTCGCGGCTATTCTTACAACAATTTGTTGAACATTGTTGTAAGAATAGACACTGCCTTAGAAAAAACGTTGGTGCCAATTATACATTTTTAATATTGAATTAAAAAATCCACTGTGATATTTTCAACAAAATAAATTGAATTTGATAATCTATTGAACATTATAAATGCAATGGGGTTTTTTTCTGTTTCAATGCATTGAATTTGAATTTTGGTGTTTAACGCCACTTTCAGCAATATTTCAGCTATAGCCTATATCATGCATGCAACCAGTTTTAGTGGTGGAGGAAGCCGGAGTACCCGGAGAAAACCACCGACCATGGGCAAGCAACTGGTAAACTTTATCACTTGCGGTTGCGAGTCGAGTGCACCCTTTTTGTAATTTACAAAGCTGGGCGCGAACCCACGCTGTATTAGCCACCCGGGCCCCAGATCTTGTTTGAGAATTTCTTTCTATTTTGTTAAACCTTTTAGTCTAAGCATCAAGGGATTCCTTCAGTCGCTGGTTTCTGCTACCTCTGATGCTAAATTTATGATACGTATAGATCTCTTGTTGGACTCTTTGGTCTCGACATTTTTAAAATTAAAAAACACCGCTCCAAATTTATTTTGTTTACATCGTTAATTGGGGGAATTATTTGATATGGGAAGGAAACAAATCATTCGATCTTCGGAAGATTGTCATTCGAGACTTTTCGCGATCTTTCAATGTATACCACAGATATTACTTTTAACTAGCAGGCTTACTGGAACTAATCGCACGCCTGTGATGTATATATAAAAATAAAAATAACGCTTTTTAGATTTTAAATGCAGCACGTTTTTTATCGATATAGACATTTATATATAGTGCGAAACTCGGTGGTGGTGAATGTAAATATCTTCAGCTTTTAGACTTAGACTTATAGGGTGCGGGTGGATGTTTCATCGTTTTATATTATGTACATACTAGTTTTTTACTCTGCCATCGTGCAGTGCTCCAACATCTGGAGGAAACTACAAGACAAGTAACGTGAAGTATACTATAACTATTCGGTGTATGGTGGTGCATTCGGAATATATCTCCCAACTGAGAAATCACACGAGAAACGGCGCATTTAGGCCTATATCTCATTGGTCAACTTACTGTGTTTATTTTCAACGAATGACTGAATAAGAACTTTGAACTGAATACTAGTTATACAACAACAACAACAACTTTTATTTTGTCAATCACGACGCCCCAAAGGAGCAGAACAGTTACAATGATAATTAAAATATACAATTGATTATTATTGATTGCATTGATTGGAGAGAAAAAAAGAAAAAAAAACAATATTGATAAAAGAAAAAGAAAAGTAATAATAATATATTCAGTAAATGTGTAAAGGGAGACAACAAATACAGTGTTTGGTGTATGGATGTCCTTTATAATGTGTACGAGTGAAAGCAAGCCCCAAGTCTTATTACATATAAGGCCGTGGCTATTTGTCCGAACCCGGACAAATAGCTTGTGGGCCATTCGTCCGGACCCGGACAAATAGCTTGCATGCTATTCGTCCGGACCCGGACAAATAGCTTATACCTCTTGCATTGTCTATTTGTCCGGACTTGATAAATGAATTCATTATGTTCCTAGCTATGAAATGTTACTTTAAGCATATTTAATTGTCATACAAAACAAGACAAATGGATAAGACATAAGTTGTAAACTTATGAAGTCTAAATGCAGATAATATGAATAACTACTATACAGCAAAAATTGAAGATAACTTAACAGGACAAAAAATAGTTCCATTGGTTGGAATATAAGAGTCAGTTTTGTATAATATTTATCCTTAAGCACAAATACGGGAACGTATGTACAACGGGAAGTTGTCGTCTAATGTATATTCAATATATAAATTTACTGGACAAATCTTTTAGAGATAACAATGTATTTTTGGACGAGCAAGTTTAGAGTTTTTGTCGTTTTCAAAAGAGGCATTTCCAAATAATATATTTTCGATGCTTATATCAAAACCCAAAGTACTCATGCCGCGAAATAATATTCTGTGTTCATTATATATATTACATCTTAAAAAGAAATGGTCCACAGACTCGATGTAATTTCCACAATCACAATCACAAGAGGCAATTAAATTACATCTGAATAGATCACATTTGAGGCTACTACATTTTTGACGTAAGCGAGCATGTAATATATTAGCAATTCGAATACCAGTAGAAAAATATAATGGTGGTTTGTCAGGTATACCATAAACTTTTCGTATTTCGTTTTTAAACATTTGTTGGCAAGGAGAATTTCTCAAGTCTGTTGGCATATTGTTATTAATATAGTACTTAGGGGAAAAAAAACTTTGATATAAACTAAGCCTTCCTGGGGGAATAGTGAAGTTTTTAGAAGTTATTGGTTAATTGACCTACCGTTATTGGTAATAAATCTTGAAGATAATCAGGTGATTGGCCACTGACTATTTCATAGAATAATGAAAGTTTTCTTTTTTTCACGCCTAACTGAAAGTTTTTCCCATCCCGTTTCCTTATGCTCGCATAAGACGTTAAACCGGTTACTATACGTGCGGCTTCAAGTTTAATTTTTTCAAGCCGTTCTGAGTCGGCGAGAGTACAATTATCCCAAAACCTCTCCTGCATATTCTAAAAGTGTACGAATAAAAGTTAAATACATATAGTTTCAAGGAAATTTCGAGATACCTTAAATTTAAATTTTCGCAGAAATGTTATGATTTATGTGTGAAAAAAATGTGTTTTTTTTTTTTTAATACAAGTAATTTCTTTGGTGGCATAAATTAATGGAAACATGCAAAATCCATGATATAATAACTCTAATGGCTATTATTGAATATATAAGTAAATGTGAGGAAAGAAATCAAAACACAGAATAAATAGTAAATAACACTCCTCAACTAGACAGGTGTATACATTGAAATATGAATTTGAATTTGAATTTTTTTTTTTGTGTTTAACGCCACTTTCAGCAATATTTCAGCTATATCATGGCGACCAGTTTTAGTGGTGGAGGAAGCCGGAGTATTCGGAGAGAACCACCGACCCTGGACAAGCAACTGGTAAACTTTATCATTTGCGGCTGTGAGTCGAGTGCACCCTTTTTATAATTTACAAAGCTGGGCCGAACCCACGCCGTATTGGTGTTAAGCTTGTATGAGCTGCTAGATCCAACGACCTAACTCACTGAGCCACCCGGGCCCCTCATTGGAATATGATTAATATAATAAGCAAAATTAATAATAATAACATGATCAAAGTATTATGTGCAACTCTTGTTTGGAGTGGTATCATATATGGCTCTAAACTAGTGGTGAAAACATTAGTGCTGTTTTGTTTGTTTTTTTTTTTGTTTTTTTCCCCCTTCTCTTTTTTGTTATGTTATAAAACAATTGTATTACATGCTCATATTGTATATGTCCCATGTGGGCCCTTGATTGGTGAATCAATAAACTTATGACTAATGACTTGTATAACATGCGCCCGTTTGAAAAATCCTCCAAAATCGAAATTTTGGTTTTGCTCATTTTGCAAAGAGTAAATGTTGTGTACATTTCACATGCATGTTTGTGTAATCAATTAAGAGAACTGTACTTTTCATGTGTAGATTTTCCACAACTTTTTAATATTTATTGCATTAAAGACAGTACACATGTAACTGTATTAAAACAATGTAAAGTGTACATATTTCTCTAATATTAAATTATTTCTGTAAGATGTCATATTTTTCAGTACTATTTCTAAGTACATTAAAGGTCCGGACAAATAGCCAAAACATGATGTATAGGCTATTCGTCCGGGTCCGGACGAATAGCCCACAGACTATTTGTCCGGGTCCGGACAAATAGCCACATCGTACATATAATTGGTGTTTTCCTTTACTGTGTTTGTTTCAACGTTTGTTTGCTTATTTGTTTTGTTGTTTTATTTCGTTTTTATTCCCTTTTTGTATTTATTTATTGTTTATGTTATGTGACTGTACTTTATCAATTTTTCTTTGAAAGTATATGTTGCTCTAAAATGAGATTATCATATTCTATTTGTTTATTGATTGATTGTGCACGTTGTATTCTTAAAAAAATATCGTAGTATCGTA
>MJUT01055803.1:5577-36881 GCA_002080005.1 Gigantidas platifrons | reverse complement strand
CTATTGACTGACCAATCTGGTAAACTAGTCAGTGTAAATGCTCCTATTGACTGACCAATCTGGCAAACTAGTCAGTGTAAATGCCCATATTGACTGACCAATCTGGTAAACTAGTCAGTGTAAATGCTCCTATTGACTGACCAATCTGGTAAACTAGTCAGTGTAAATGCTCCTATTGACTGACCAATCTGGTAAACTAGTCAGTGTAAATCCTGCTATTGACTGACCAATCTGGTAAACTAGTCAGTGTAAATGCTCCTATTGACTGACCAATCTGGTAAACTAGTCAGTGTAAATGTATATATAACCCTAACCCTAAATGTATATACAAAAACAACTGTTCATAAAGGGCACATTTTCAGATTTACACCCCCCCCCTAAAAAAAAACCCCAATGCTTAAAGAGGCATGTTTAATTTGATTTTTTTGGAGACTAGCAACGAAAATTCTGAGGTTTTGTTTATCGAAGGTCCTTGCATGGGAGAACCAATATTCATGGAGTTAGAACATTTCATGAGAAATTATATCCCCTCCCATTCACTGACTTTGAGATATCAGATAACACAACACGTGTATATCCAGTCCTAGTGAAAAAAATGTCGGTCATCAATAATTTTCTATTGCAAAATACCAATCTTGTGTCAATCCTAAGCAAAATTTACCCAAATATCCATGGAGGGTTCACAAAATTGCATACATGTTTCGTGGTCCTAGTTAAAAAATGTCTGTCCTCTAATAATTTTCTATTGCAAAATACCAATCTTGTGTCAATCCTAAGTAAAATTTGCCCACATTTTGCTGTCATGACTGACAGGACTGACGAATTTCTCGAATTCTGACTGTCAGTGCACTCTAAAGTGGCATTACATTAATTATTGCAATGAAAAACACTCTCCCAGTCTGTGTCTAAAACATTTTGACAAACTAGCCCAAACAGCATGGCTCAACTGAACTTGACGACCACAATACTGGGTTAGGTGTTAGGGTTAGGTTATTGTGGTCGCCGAGTTCAGTTAATCCAAGAATTTTTTCTATTTGATTAAGCAAATTTTATGCAATATTTACTAGCCTGAACCAATTTTACATGTGTTTCTGCTAACCCTACCGACCCTAAAGTTTTTTTTTGCCATTTTTTAACAAGCACTATCATAGTCAGAATGTGTCCCCTGTAGAAACTAGCTAAAATATTTTAAAAACTATAATCTTTTTCCTACCTACTGCCCCTAATATATTAGAGCATGTAAGCGGAAACACAGGTATTTTTTTTCTTGGCCTAGTAAGATATTTTTATTGGTTGATTGGGAACACATGACAAACTTCATACCACAGACTAATAATAATCAGGTAATAAGATATTTTGATTGGTTGATAGGGAACACATGACAAACTTCATTCCACAGACTAATTATAATCAGGTAGTAAGATGTTTTGATTGGTTGATTAGAAGAAAAAATAAACGACATTGGAGACAGTTCATCATTAGGAAAATTACAGACCAGTAGGATAATATGATGTACATGTATAAGGAAAAATACAAAACTGAGCAAGTCACTGACAAACTTGATCACATAAAATTTCATGGCGTACACCTTTTCAGGGGAGGGAGTAGTTACTCTCAACTTTTAAGGTACTGATTTCGTAGTTAGATGTTTTTACTACCATTCGGTCATGTCCATGATGGCTCCTTAGGGTATTAGTGATTCTCAAGTTTATATTATAAAGATCTCCTAAAGTTGTGAGTTTTAATCACGCTCAGGCGAGGTGTACTCGATACAACATTATGTGATAAAGTTTGTCAGTGACTTGCGGCAGGTCAGTGGTTTTCTCCAGGTACTCAGGTTTCCTCCACCAATAAAACTGACTGCCACGGCTCAATAATACTGAAATATTGTTGAAAGTGTCGTTAAACCCAAACCAATTGCTGTTGCTAGACCGGGTACCATTTTTCCCGTCATGAGGGGAATAACTTTAATAAAAAAGGTGTAAAGCATATAATTTTAGAATCCAATCATGAATGTGCAAAAGGTGTGTTGGAAAATAAGATTTTCTTGTCCTTAAGTAATAAAAATTTATTCTGTATTTCAGTAAAACCCATATCAGGATTTATGTGGACTTAATGTGTGCCAGACTCAAGGAAAGACAATTGTTTTTAATGGTGTAATATTTGTATATTTATATTTTATGATTTTATAATGACAAGTATAATGGTTTTTAGCTCACCTTGCCAAAGGTAATGTGAGCTTTTGCCATCACTTGGCGTCGGTCTTCTGTCGTCCGTTAACTTTTCACATTTTATTCTTCTCTTCTGAAACCCCTCAGCTAAATGAACTGAAACTTGGTAGGAAGCATCTATGGAAGGTCCTCTATAAAGATTGCTCATTTCATCCCGATTCGTTTAAAAACATGGCTGCCACAGGCAATTCTTGTTTCAGATTGGTCGATTTCTTAAAATCCTCCTTGAAACTGCTTAGCCAATTGAAACTTGGTAGGAACATGGTCGGAGGGTTTATAAACAAAAAATTAACAGATTTGCATTATTTCCAATTATTGTTTTCTGGTATTTACTGGTTTGAGTTGGAAAAATGTATAATATACAAAATTTACTCTTAAAAGAGTATGTTTGACAAATATTAGGAGTTATAGCAGCATTATAGTTGCAATATTATCATTAGAAATTATGTAAATCATAAAATAACGTCGTATATTTATCTTTTGATATTTACAAAATCATTACGACTTCATGTCAAGCATTTTATTGCACTAACGAAAAGGGAAAGTGTGTGAAGAATTTTTTTTTGTAATTACCGATCATGACTACCCTAGTTAACACATCGACCAATGACAAAAAAAGAAAAAAAGCATATGTACGCATAAAACGAGTTAAAATTGACAGTTATTTAACCTACGGCTAATCATGTGGAATTATATGTAGATACCCCCCCCCCCACAATACCAATAAACTCAATTGTTTTATGAAAATGTAACATGGGGATATTAAGAAAAAAATTAGGACGAAATACAAATTGTTAACATTGTATTGCAGTTGTTCTGATATTAAACAATAACCAAAAGGGATCGATGTTGGGAAGAGTCTGATACATTATTGTCCCCGACGCTTCATCGAAGGGGGCTATAGAAATGGGTGTCGTCTGTCCCTGTGTCCCGAATTGGTTTCCAGATGATAACTTGTGAATGAAAAGTCAGATTGAAGCTAGGTGTGGCATGTAAGTGTAACTTATGAATATCTAGGTCAAGTTCGATAATGACAATTTTCGACAATTTTTACTAGAGTTGTGCCCCTTTTTATGCCTCAAAATTGCTTAATATTTGGTTTCCAGATGATAAGCTGGGAACAAATAGTCAGATTGACGTTTGGTATGTAAGTGTATCTCATGAATATCTAGGTCAAGTTCGATAGCGATAATTTTTTCGACAAATCTTACCAGAGTTACATCCCTTTTTATACTTCGTCCTTGTGTCCCGAATTGGTTTCCAGATGATAACTTGTGAATGAAAAGTTGGATTGAAGCTAGGTGTGGCATATAAATGTATCTTATGAATATCTAGGTCAAGTTCGATAATGACAATTTTTCAACAATTTTTACTAGAGTTGTGCCCCTTTTCATACCTTAAAATTGCTAAATATTTGGTTTCCAGATGATAACTTGGAAACAAATAGTCAGATTGAAAGTAGGTTTGGTATGTAAGTGTATCTCATGAATATCTAGGTCAAGTTCGATAATGTTGATTTTTCGAGAAATCTAACCAGAGTTACTCCCCTTTTTTTACTTCAAAATTGCAAATTTTTTGGTTTCTAGATGATTACTTGTGAACAAAGTGTCCAATTGAGGCTAGGTTTGGTATGTAATATGTCATGTGAAATTCTATGTCAAATTTGATAATGATGATTTTTCGACAAATCTTACCAGAGTTGCTCCCATTTTTATACGCACATCTCGAGACGGGTCTTATTGTGCGATTGGGTATGGCTGGCAGGGGGCGGGTGTCCACACAGGTTTCCGCTCAATAACTTTAGTTCTGTATATCGGATCTTTACCAAACTTGGCCACATGATTCCGCTGTGGAAGGGGGAGAACCCTATTTATTTTGGGGTCATTAGGTCAAAGGTTAAGGTCACCGTTACTATAAATATAGTCTGTCAAGGAACTCCTGATTTTTCCTGATTTTGAGCTGTTCCTGATTTTTTGTCCCCTACCGCCGAAGCCGAAGGAGAATATAACTTTAGGTTCCGTCCGTCACATTAAAATTTTAAGTTTTCCTAACTTTTTTTTTACATCCTTTGAGATATTGACTTGATATTTGGTATGTGGCTATATCTAGATGAGTTACAGTTTAAGTTTAAATTTCGTTCCGGTCGAATGATTTTTGGCTGAGTTTTGGCCCTTGAACTTGTATTTTTTTTTCAAATTTTAAGATTTCCGGAACTTTTTTTTATGTCCTTTGATATATTGACTTGATATTTGGTATGTGGCTATATCTAGATGAATTACAGTTTAAGTTCGAATTTCGTTCCGGTCGAATGATTTTTGGCTGAGTTATGGCCCTTGTTTTTTTTCTTCAAATTTTAAGTTGTCTGGGCTTTTTTTTTTATGTCCTTTGAGATATTGACTTGATATTTGGCATGTGGCTATATCTAGATGAGTTACAGTTTAAGTTTGAATTTTGTTCTGGTCGAATGATTTTTGGCCGAATTAACTTATGGCCCTTGAACTTGTATTTTTTGTTCAAATGTTTAGTTGTCCGGACTTTTTAGCCGAGTTGCGATGAAGACGAACTCGGCTTATAATATGATGAATGGCCTCTGGGCGGTGCAATCGTTTCCGCACAATATCTTAAGAATGAAATGTCTGATCTAAATGAATGGTACACACATGCCAGGTGGTGAGAGGAGGAAGCCTATTGATAATGAGGTTTGTAGGACAAAGGTCAAGGTCACAACTTCTAAAAATAGAACAAAAATTTGATACTTTTTTTTTTTTTAGCTGTTTTTTAGCTCACCTGGCCAAAGGTTTTGTCTGTCGTAAACTTTTCACATTTTAATCTTCTACTCAGAAACCATTGAGCCAATTTAGAGCAAGCTGTGTTGGAATGGTCCTTGGATGGCCCCTTTCAAAATTGTGTCTGTTAGCCACGCCCTCCATCCAAGATGGCTGCCATTACTAAAAATAGAAATTTCTTGAAATGGCCAAAACTGCTCTATTTTAAGCCACAATGTGCCCAAATTTGAACTGTATAAGCATAATGATGAGCTTTTTAACATATATTACGGTATTTTTTATGAACTTTGAACTTTTGCCGATTTTGAAAGATTAGGCAAATTGGGCATAAATGAGCAAAAAATGATTTAAAAATTCACTTGTCAGAAACCACTTGGCCAATTTCAACCAAACTTTGTGTCAGTGATCCTTAGGTGGTCCCCTTTCAAAATTATGTCTGTCAGCGCCGTCCTATATCCAAGATGGTCACCATTACTAAAAATAGTAACGTTTGCATTTAGGTCCAATGTAGACAAACTTCACATGTGAGTTTGTCGTGAACATTTAAATTCACCGCACACAAATATAGGTCACTGTGACCTACTTTTTCTGCCTGAATGACATAGACATTTTTGCGTGAACGTTTGCGTTTAGGTCCAATGTGGACAAACTACTTGGCCCAGGTTGATGAAACTTCACATGTGAGTTTGTCGTGGACAGCTAAAAACACCGCACATAAATATAGGTCACCGTGATCTACTATTTCTGCCTGAATGACTTCGACATTTTTGCATTAACGTTTACGTTTAGGTTCAATGTAGACAAATTACTTGGTCCAGGTTGATCAAACTTCACATGTGAGTTTGTCGTGGACAGTTAAAAACACCGCACACAAATATAGGTCACCGTGACCTACTATTTCTGCCTCAATGACTTCGACATTTTATTTAAGACCTGTTTTACTATTACATTTATATGTCCATTTTGAATACCATTAAATGGTTTTCTTTTGGCTAAACTGAAGTATTGTTCTTAACCAAATTAAACACTAACCACATGGTGATGACATTCACATGTAACTATAGATTGCACAGGCGAGCTGGATGGTTTGCCTTGCGACCAGCTATTTTTATACTTCGTCCGTGTGTCCCGAATTGGTTTCCAGATGATAACTTGTGAATTAAAAGTCAGATTGGAGCTAGATGTAGCATGTAAGTATATCATATGAATATCTAGGTCAAGTTCAATAATGACAATTTTTATGGGTTATTCTAAAAAAAATGTCGGAATTTGATTTTTGTATTGCTGGGAAAATGAAATAACACATAGCTATTCTGTCAATTTAAATTTTACTAAACCTTTGAATTATGCGAAACAGTCAAGAGTGGACAGTTCCCTACTTCTTGCAAAAACACATTGGCGGTTACATTGGGTGAAGGAGAAATAGCTCTCCTAATGTGTCAAAATATGAATTATACCTCTATGCATTAGTGCCCCCAACAGGGGAGGGGGGAGTACTCAAAAATTTTTGCAGTACATAGACTCGGACTATTTTTTGGGGTCCAAATAATTCTTGGTATTTTTGGGGGGTCGAAAAAAATTGAGCTATTTTTTGGGGTATTTTGTATTTCTTGGTACTTTTATAATTGAAAATTAAAAAAAATTCAGGTATTTTTGGGGGGTAAAAAAATAATTTTGTATTTTTTTGGGGTGTATTATTTGACCAGGTATTTTTTGGGGGTAATAGTTTTTCTTTGGGACAAGCCTACATACAGATAAAATTTGAGAGTACTCCTTCCCCCAGGGTTAGTGCCCTTGTTGATTTCCGCTTTTGTTTTTTTAATGCAATGGTATTATAAAATACATTTTTCATTATAAAGGCATGCTCAAGTCATGTGCTGTCACTTGTGTTACCGAAGATGTCATGTTAAATTCTACTTAAAAATAAACTAATGCATGTATTTTGGATTATGAATTCCAAAAATACAGTTGTATTTTGCCTAAATACTTTCATATTTGTTTAATGTTATATGATACAACTATGGATTTTATCCTGTATATTTGATGCATTTTTTGTCCATTGTGTTACTTTATATGTCCCTTGCATTACGTTTTTTACAATTTTACATTAACCCTCTTTTACCATGAATTCAGTTATTCATGCTCGAAAATATGAAAGTAAATAGTCTTTTACGTATGATGTAAACACTATTTTCTTCTTTTTTTACTAAATAGATGTGAAACATAATTAATTTGTCCCTTTTGTCATTTGTGTTACGTTTTTCACAGTAATGTAGAGGACAGTGACACAAGGGACATATTCACTAGTTAATTAGATTTAATTCACAATATATGCTCCGCAGCAAAATTATTTAGTCTTTGCTACTAAGCATGGTGCAAAATACGAATTCTGGTCACCAATTGGATATAAAATTAATAGGTTTACTGCTTATATATGCAGCAACATTATGGACAGAAATAAAAGTTACGACATGACATATATACCTTAAAACTCAATTTAGAGGTCTGAACAGCAACATGCCGTCTGCTGAAAGACTCATAATTCCAAAGAGGAAGTTGTGCTTCAGGGAGAAAATATTGATGAAGTTATTCCATAAGAGAGACAACACTTAATCACCTGTTGATATACTCAGTAGCACAAAGGTTTTATGATATTTTTTTATAAGTTTCTAAATACATTTGATCATATCGGATCGTAATTTAAAAAGAAATTATGTGATAGAAAAACAATTTGTAAGTTAAGAATTACAATCTTAGTGTTCATGAAAGATATTCACACATATTGATCTGATAACGGTGAAATCACATGCATATTTAACAAAATTTGACCAATTAAAAGTGAAATTTTGCCAAAAATGAGATAGAGTAAGTAGCAATTATTGTTTGAATAACATTTCTTATGTCACTAAGATAAATGTTGTTTACTAGAGAAAGTGAAATATTATCGATAATTATGTGTATAACACAATCGCACAATTATAGAAATTTTTTAAGAATGGCCCTTATACCCCCACTCGCAGAAAAAAAATCAGAAAATTCTATGGATTAGAAATTGATATTTTCATCAGATAAATGCATCCAATAACTGTTTTTCCTTCATTGTCTATATAAATTTGGCCCATTTTCCCTTCAATTTTCAAATTAAAATTTTGAGCTTGGAATGCCAATGACCCCCATTTTTTTTTCTTTTTATTTGGAAGGACATATTACAAGGAAGTTTTCTTTAAAAAATAAAAAAAAATCTATGGATAAAAAATTAGACACCCCATCTACCTTAAATTGCTTTTAATCTATATTTTAATTGCATGTGGCTTGTAATTATCATTATCTTGGATGGGTTCTAACATGGAAATATTTGAACACAGGTTTTTGGTGAAAATCTTAGTTTCTGGAACATAGTTTTAACATAGGGAAAATATTTAAAAATATTTTCCTCTGAAACTAGTAAGTCAATTTAAAACAAACATGGCATGAATGGTCCTTAGGTGGTCAACTTTCAAAATTATGTGCAGTGACCCCGACCTCCATCCAAGATGGCTGCCGTCAGCGAACATAGTTTTAACATAGGATCCTATGGGAAAAATGTTTAAAAAAATTTTCCTCTGAAACTAGTAAGTCAATTTAAAGCAAACATGACATGAATGGTCCTTAAGTGGTCAACTTTCAAAAATAATGTCATGTGACCCCGACCTCCATCCAAGATGGCTGCCATCAGCGAACACAGTTTTAACATAGGACCCTATGGGAAAAATGTCCAAATTTTTTTTTCTCTGAAACCAGTAATCGATGGTCCTTAGGTGGTCAACTTCCAAAATTGTGTTCAGTGACCCCAATCTCGGTCCAAAATGGCCACCATCAGTGGACATAGTTTTAACATATGACCCAATGGGAAAATTGTTTAAAAGTCTTCTCCTCTGAAACCAGTCAGCCAATTTAAAGCAAACATGGCATGGATGTTCTTTGGGTAGTATATACTTTCAAAATTGTGTCCGGTGACCACAACCTTCATCCAAGATGGCTGCCATGAGCAGACATAGTTTTAACATAGAACCCTATGGGATTTGAATAGTAACTTGGATGTATTCGGCATGCAGACATTCTTAAGAGGACTTATTTATATCAAGTGAGCGATACAGGCTCACCTGAGCCTCTAGTTAATGGTTGAGATCCCCACCCCTAAGCCATATATATTTATGATCAGGGTGACTAGGCAAATTAAATGCCTTATAGCTTAGGCCCCGGGGGTCATACCCCACACCCTACCTGAAGTGACCTTTTTAATGGTTGCGATTCCCACCCCTAAATCATATATATTTATGATCAGGGTGAATAGACAACTTAAATGCCCCAAGATTTTAACTTGCATCTTGTTGCATCTCTGATGCTTTCTCGATTTTTTGCATGTGGCTTGTAAGTATGTTATACATTAAGACTGCAAGGCTGCTCTCTATAAATATATAAAACTAAATATTATGCAAGTGCGGGGGGATACGTCGTGCATTGATTCATGCGCTAGGCGGTTCTTTTATTATCATTGATTTACACAATATCATATCATAACATTAGTATATTAAATACAGATACACTACAACAAGTATAATCATTTCATATATATATATATTCATCTTTTTTCAGCTTTCTAATTCTTTTGGCATATTTTTTTAAGTTTGACCGTGGTCGCTGCCTTTCCTGTCTGTAACACCGAACTAAAGATGTTTAACGGATTGATGACCAGATGTTTATTCACTCCCTTGGCGCTAAACCTTTACTCTGTTTTCCATTTTGGTTTCTTTAGAGTTGGCAACAACATAACTTTTGGAGCATAACCCGATCATTTCATCTCCCTCGTACTCCAGTTTGAACAATCCCGGTGTACGCTTATTGAATTTGGTGTGTTTTTTCACAGCAGGTGCACAGAAACCAATGCACGGTGTAGTCTGCCTTCACTTCTGCGTGGTCACAAAAACCGTTCAGTCCGTGGCTAAACTTGTCTTGCATGCTGGGTTTAATGACTTCAGTTAAGTTGGAACCGGAAATTGCCATTTCCGTTTCGAATCGATTATGTTCGACTTAAGCGTCCATAAAGTCGTATAAGAATTCGAGCAACTGGAGTTTGGCATACTGTAATATCTTTTTGCTCATCAACCTGGTAGCCTTTTAAAAATTTTGTGTAAGACGTTGATAATGTTGACTTTCACTTGAAAACAGGTTTTGAATTCCGGTAATTCACTTAATAGCAGTCCCGGGTAACGTTTCGGGTCATATACGCTTTCGTTACGTCCTTGTTGGTAGGCATTCCACACTCCAAAATAATGGTGCGTGCTGTTTTCTAAATTTATAATGTATTGACCATTATGCAGTGACAGACAGTGATAAGCACTTAATTTGTCGGTGTATGGTTTGTAGTTCTGCTTGTCTTTCACCAGAGCGTGTATGCTTTTCTTGTACTTGACGTAGTCAGGTAGAGTTGTCTGCCCTTGACCAAGTGTATAGTTAGAGCGTGTATGCTTTTCTTGTCCTTGACATAGTCAGGTAGAGTTGTCTGCCCTTGACCAAGTGTATAATTCATGTTATCAATTACGAAAATTGTATTTGTGATTAAAAGTGCTTTCCATTTCGTATCAGGCCTCTGATTCATCAGGTATTGTCGTACATTCAATTTATTTAGTGCACAGTGCAGTTTCTGTAAATCTATCTTGCAAATGAAAATGGAATTTTCCATTATTGAAAAACCTATAGCACTTTTTCTCGGTATGAATGAGAATAAAACCAAAATTCAGTGTCAGCTTAAAAGCGTATTGTTATCGCTGAAAGATATCTTCAGCCGCAGACATTAACTCTAATTTCGAAGTCGTTGGTCAGAGGTTTATTATATATGGAATGCATGGCACCTTCCCTATGATTTTCGAGAATGAGAGGAATGTTTGCCTCGTACACCTCTTTTAAGGCTTGATCCACGTTACCATCTTCCATCTCCCAGGAATAGGGTCCCTGACCTTAAGGCGAGGGTTGAAGCTGTACACCCTGGCCTATTTGATAATGCGTTTCTCCATAACTACTACACGTGACGATGTCTATCATAAAACTGTCAAAATATATGAATACTTGATGCTTTTATAGTTTAATGTGGATGTGGTCGAGTGGTCTAGGGTGCTGGACATAAGGCTACTTACTTCGATTTTGAGGAAATAACACAACTACATTACTATCTTTACCATCTAATCAAAACTCACAAGGTACAATTACTAATACTAACATTGCATCGTATTTTAATCAGGTTATACCAAGCACTCAAAGTGTAAGGTAGTTGTGTTATTTCCTCAAAATCGAAGTAAATTTTATTGGAATATAACATATACTGTGCATTTCCAATCGTTGCCGTCCATTCAAAACGCTTAAATTGCGGGTTTTCAAAAATTTGTAGTGACATTAAACTGTAAAAGCATTAAGTAATAATATATTTTGACAGTTTTATGGTAGACATCGTCACATGCAGTAGTTGTGGAGAAACGCATCATCAAATAAGCCAGGGTGTACAGCTTCAACCATCGCCTTAGGGTCAGGGACCCTATCCCTGGGAGATGGAAGATGGTAACGTGGATTAAACCTTAAAAGAGGTGTACGAGGCAAACTTTCCTTTCGTTCTCGAAAATCATAAGAGAAGGTGCCATGCATTCCGTATATAATAAACCTCTGACCAACGACTTCGAAATTAATGAGTTAATGTCTGCGGCCGAAGATATCTTTCGGCAACAACAATACGCTTTTAAGCTGACACCAACCTTTGGTTTTATTCTCATTCATACCGAGGAAAAGTACTATAGGTTTTTCAATAATGGAAAATCCCATTTTCATTTGCTAAAGGATAGATTTACAGAAACTGCACTGTGCACTAAATAAATTGAATGTACGACAATACCTGATGAATCAGAGGCCTGATACGAAATGGAAAGCACTTTTAATCACAAATGCAATTTTCGTAATTGATAACACGAATTATGCACTTGGTCAAGGGCAAACAACTCTACCTGACTATGTCAAGGACAAGAAAAGCATACACGCTCTAACTATACACTTGGTCAAGGGCAGACAATTCTACCTGACTATGTCAAGTACAAGGAAAGCATACATGCTCTGGTTAAAGACAAGCAGAACTACAAACCATACACCAACAAATTATGTGCTTATCACTGTCTGTCACTGCATAATGGTCAATACATTATAAATTTAGAAAACAGCACGCACCATTATTTTGGAGTGTGGAATGCCTACCAACAAGGACGTAACGAAAGCGTATATGACCCGAAACGTTACTGCTATTAAGTGAATTACCGGAATTCGAAACCTGTTTTCAAGTGAAAGTCAACGTTATCAACGTCTTACACAAAATTTTTTGAAAACCTACCAGGTTGATGAGCAAAAAGATATTACAGTATGTCAAACTCCGGTTGATCTAATTCTTTTACGACTTTATGTACGTTTACGTCGAACGTAATTTATTCGAAATGTAAATGGCAATTTCTGGTTCCACCTTAACTGAAGTCATTAAACCCAGCATGCAAGACAAGTTTAGCCACGGACTGAACGGTTTTTGCGACCACGCAGAAGTGAAGGCAGACTACACCGTGCATTGGTTTCCATGCACCTGCTGCAAAAAAAACACGCCATATGCGATAAGCGTACACCGGGATTGTTCAAACTGGAGTACGAGGGTGACGAAATGATCGGGTTATGCTCCAAAAGTTATGTTGTTGCCAGCTCTAAAGAAACCAAAACAGAAAACAGAGTAAAGTTTAGCGCCAAGGGAGTGAATAAACACCTGGTCATCAATCCGTTAAACATCTTTAGTTCGGTGTTACAGACAGGAAAGGCAGCGACCACGGTCAAACTTAAAAAAATATGCCAAAAGAATTAGAAAGCTGAAAAAAAGACGAATATATATATGAAATGATTGTACTTGTTGTAGTGTATCTGTATTTAATATACTAATGTCATGATATGAAATTGTGTAAATCAATGATAATAAAGAATAACTTCAATGCTCAGGTCAACATGCAGAGAGTTTTAAAGACATGCCATAATTGAAATGATTATTATTGTTGTGGTACAGAGAATAAAAAAATAGTAATGTCAAGCGTCATAAAATTAAGAAAAAAAATTAAATAACTTTCAAAATAAATATGTGAAAAGAATCAGAAAACTTTAAAAATAGACTGGAAAATCTATGTTAGTATACGAAATAATTGTATTTGTTGTAATTCATATGTATTGAATATAGTAATGTTATGATATGCTGTTGTGTAAATCAATGATAATAAAGAGAAAAATATGAGAAAAATATGAGAAAACTTCCAAAAAATAAAAGGGAGACAACAAAAAAACAGCAATACAAAATTAGAAGTAGAATCACTTCCATGTAGTAGAGTCTGGAAAGTCGCCAGCCTTTCATGTTTAGTGTGGCTAAGAATTATACATCGCGATTAATAAGATAAAATTTCAATAATATAGACAAGAAATATTAAGGTTCGTCTGGGGTATATGTAGATGGGTTAATGCCACAACCAAGTAACTGGAAAATTGACATTTTTCACGAGATGGGTTTTTTATTCCATAGAATTTATGGAAGCAATTATTTGGTCGTAAATACATCTATATTATAAAATAAAGATTTGCCAGCATCACGCTGAAACCTTAAAAACAGAAATAGTCAGATAAATAATTTATTGCATCATAAACATTACAATTGGTTTTGACATTTCAAAATCAAATTTATTAATTGAAAATAATTTTGCCAAAACAACGTAACTGACAATACTTTGTTGTTGCATTCACATAATAGATTGAAAAAATTATCTTAAATGTGCATCAGGAATGTTACTAACAATAAGTCTTTGTGGCTTTCGTAAAAAAATGTTTAAAAAAATATCTTTATTGTGCAAAAGCCAATTAGCAGAAGATAATTGATTTTTGCATTTAGCAAATCAAATTTATTTTTAGATAACATTTTAGACACATCATCGTATCTCGAAATATCATCTTTTGGCATTTCAAAATAATTCATTTGATTTGATTTGATTTTTGGTGTTTTAACGCCACTTTCAACAATATTTCAGCTATATCATGGCGACCAGTTTTAGTGGTGGAGGAAGCCGAAGTACCCGGAGAGAACCACCGACCATGGGCAAGCAACTGATAAACTTTATCACTTGCGGTTGCGAGTCGAGTGCACCCTTTTTTGTAATTTACAAAGCCGGGCGCGAACCCACGCCGTATTGGTGATAGGCTTGTATGAGTTGTTAGATCCAGCGACCTAACTCATTGAGCCACCCGGGCCCCAAAAATAATTCATGATTTATACCAATAATAATGCCATGAAATGTTAAGAAGAGATCATTCATTTTGGCACCTGAAATAAACATTAGTTTTTAATGTTTCTTTTACACCAAAATGTTGTAGCCAATGGATAACTGATTTTTCTACAAAAAATAATAACTTGTTGGCATTAACTTTTTACTTATGTAGAATATGTTTTTCATTTTAAATATGGCAATTATCTTAAATGTCCAAAACATCCTTTTAATTCTATTTAATCTAATTTTAATTTACAAAAGTATCTGAACTATTGAAATGCCTAAAATGTCTATCAGAAATTTGAGGGAATTTACAACTTGTCAGAATCTTGTTCATTCTCCTCTGCATTGGGACTTGGGAGAGTGTCTTTGACCTTTGCATTTGCTGGTAGTTCCATACAGAAATCGTGATATTCTACAGGAATGACACAGGATTTGCAAAGACATAGCAGATCTTTTTTCTTTGCCAAAGATATTGCTTGTTTTGCTTTATATTTTCTTTGTAATTTGATGGTCTCTCTACTCCAATTAGAAAGGGTCAGAGTTAAAATATCAGCTGCACAGTTTGTCTATTTTCCATTACATTTCAATTCTTCCACTCATGTTCTAGATCTTGTTGATCACCAGTGTCTTGTCGTGTCGGTGTATTGTGCTCATGTTCTAGATCTTGTTGGTCACCAGTGTCTTGTCGTGTCGGTGTATTGTGCTCATGTTCTAGATCTTGTTGATTACCAGTGTCTTGTCGTGTCGGTGTATTGTGCTCATGTTCTAGATCTTGTTGATTACCAGTGTCTTGTCGTGTCGGTGTATTGTGCTCATTTTCTAGATCTTGTTGATCGCCAGTGTCTTGTCGTGTCGGTGTATTGTGCTCATGTTCTAGATCTTGTTGGTCACCAGTGTCTTGTCGTGTCGGTGTATTGTGCTCATGTTCTAGATCTTGTTGATCGCCAGTGTCTTGTCGTGTCTGTGTATTGTGCTCATGTTCTAGATCTTTTTGATCACCAGTGTCTTTTCTTTTTTGTGTATTTTCACTTTGTGCTAGATTCTGTTAATTCTCTGTATGTTGTGCAGAAGAGGATTGATTCTCATTTGATATAATAATATTTGTATTGTTTCCGCTTACATTAGTCAATTGTTGATTTGGATCACTTATGGGGGTTGTTATCTGGTCACCTATAGTGTTGAACCACTTATCATCAGATGACCACTTTGGACATTCCATTCTGAAATACAATATTTCAGATTATAAATTGTTAAATATATATAAGGTTGATATTGAAAGGCAACTTTTAGCAACTCTGAATTTTGAAATCTATCGACCCTTTATATAAAAACTTAACATGCATTCAAGCAAAGTTAGCATCCATAATAAATTAGTACTGAACCCTTTTACACCTTGATAATCATTCATATATAATCATTAATTAAAAAAGAAATTGATTTTTAGACATCAGGCTTAATCATTATTCCTTATGCTTTACAGACACAAAAAAAAATCAATATCAAAATGATTTAAATGTAATAAAACAGCTGAAATATTGAACTTATTTGATTTTATTTAAAGCTCACCAAAAAAAAAAAGTAGAAAAAAAAGAAGCCCATGCCCATGCAATATTTTTTTCCTAGAAATTTAACATAATCAGGTTAATTATCATTCCAAGAAAACAATTTTGATATTTCATGTGGTAAGTAGCATAACAAGTAAATAATTTTGGAAACACAAATAGTTTTAACTGTAGTATTAAATGGAAGCATCCCATGTAGACTCAGATATACAGATTCTGCATAAATTAATAGGAATAATTAAGGTATCATTAAACAATTACCTTTCAATAAATCAAATTCAGCCACTTATATTCTTCTTTTTGGAAGTCAATAGCTGTAAACTTCCAATTCTGAAAAAATAAAAATTGAAATAAGTTTCAAAGAAAAAAAGAACCTTAATGATATTATTTTCAACAATAATTACAGCATATATAAACTTCATAGTCAGTTATCTATGGTGCAATAAGTTTTTGTCTTGTAACAAAAATACACTAATTGAAATAATTAGCAATTCATCTAATTTTCTCTACATATACAATAAGTCAGTTAAATAGAAATAAATATTAACACAGCAATAATCTCATATATACTTAAATGATACAATAAAATTAGTACAAAAAATAATACATACCTAATTTGAAGTTAATTCATTCTTTAACAATATTCACAATGCAAAGCTTAACTTTTATTCTGTCCAACACGTGTTCATCATGAAAAGGAAAACAAAACACACAGTTCTGGTATGCATTTTTATTTACACAAGTCTTTATGACTCAACAGCTTATTAAGATTTACTGGCTTTTTGACACTACATGTTATGATAATATTTAACAGTTGTAACCACTTATCTGCAGATACAGTGGTTGTGGCATTTTAATATTGAGTTATAAGATTATTTACGTTAATGCAACAAACAGTTATCCTCACTTACCATGTTTTGGCATAACAATATTACTATTATAATTTGGATTTTGTTTTGCAGATAAAGTGATCTCAAGATGCATTGTTATGGCATACCTTATTTTAATAAAGAATTTGTTTTCATTATGAATCAATAAATTATCTATTGATAAGTTATTGATGCATGTAAAAACTATATATGAAGTAGATACTTGATTGATGTTTTAGTAAATAAAAATACTTCTATTGTTCCTATTGCTCTATAAATTAGAGGGATTAAAGGCTATGGTATTACAAACACTATGGACACATATCTGAATTTTCAAAAAAATCCAGTTACTTGGTTGTGGCATTAACCCATCGATGTGTGCAAGTCTGGGAAGAAGACCTATATGTTACATAGTTCTTAAATTTGATGTTGATTATGGGCATGCTTGAGATATGCTAGGGTCAAGTGCTATAATTAGAACTGAAGGTCAGGGTCATATATTTATTAGGGCCCCGCCACTTTGTTGCGGACGCCCTATAGTGATCAGTCTGTCTGTCCGTGCATCCGTAACAAATCGTGTCCGGGCTGTAACTTTTTTTTCGTTAAGACAGGCTTTGCATATTTGGCATGTAGGTAGACCACCTCCAGACAATGTGTCGCGTACCATTGTTGGTGACTTTTGACCTCAAGGTCAAACTGGTCTGTGCATCCATAACAAATCGTGTCCGGTCTGTAACTTTTTGTCGTTCAAGACAGGCTTTTCATATTTGGCATGTAGGTAGACCACCTCCAGACGATGTGTCGCGTACCATTGTTGGTGACCTTTGACCTTTAATTTTGACCTCAAGGTCAAACTGGTCTGTGCATCCATAACAAATCGTGTCAGGTCTGTAACTTTTTTGTCGTTCAAGACAGGCTTTTTATATTTGTCATGTAGGTAGACCACCTCCAGCTGATGTGTCGCGTACCATTGTTGGTGACTTTTGACCTCAAGGTCAAACTGGTCTGTGCATCCATAACAAAACGTGTCCGGTCTGTAACTTTTTTGTCATTCAAGACAGGCTTTTCATGTTTGGCATGTAGGTAGACCACCTCCAGACGATGTGTTGCGTACCATTGTTGGTGACCTTTGACCTTTAATTTTGTCTCAAGGTCAAACTGGTCTCTGCATCCATAACAAATCGTGTCCGGTCTGTAACTTTTTTGTCATTCAAGACAGGCTTTTCATGTTTGGCATGTAGGTAGACTACCTCCAGATGATGTGTTGCGTACCATTGTTGGTGACTTTGACCTCAAGGTCAAATTAGTGATTTTACCGTAACAAACTGTGTTAACTTTTCACATTTTCATCTTCTTCTGTGAAACCACTTGATGGATTGGTATTACTTGATTCATAAATACAACACTAAATCCAGCAGGGCAAAGCTAGGCAATACAGGAAAAACTTTATACTTTTCAAATGAATCTATTATCTCCAAAAGTGTTTTATTACTGAGGTTAACATCAGTCTGTCCTTACAAATGTTTTAACACATGTTATTTATGGCGGGGCCCACAGAGATGGATTCCACTCAATGATATCTAGTTGATTTTGGCTCCAGTGTCCAGTTTTATAGGGCTCATTCTGTGATAACTATACTATTGGTTTTATCCTGGTTACAGCAGTTTTCTCCACCAATAAAACTGCCACAATATAATATAGATTCATTTTTCATTTATTATTAATTTAAATGTCCTACAGTAATTTTCTGCTTACCACAACTCTGTGAGAACTTAGTATAAAGCTAGTTGTGAGAACGGAGTATAAATTAAATCTTGTTATAAGAACCGAATATATACCTTGTTATATGTACTGAATATAGCTCTTTGTGACAACTGTGTGTGAAGCTTGTTGTAATTCATATGTATTGAATATAGTAATGTTATGATATGCTGTTGTGTAAATCAATGATAATAAAGAGAAAAATATGAGAAAAATATGAGGAAACTTCCAAAAAATAAAAGGGAGACAAAAAAAAACAGCAAAAAAAAATTACTCCGAAGTAGAATCACTTCCATGTAGTAGAGTCTGGAAAGTCGCCAGCCTTTCATGTTTAGTGTGGCTAAGAATTATACATCACGATTAATAAGATAAAATATCAATAATATAGACAAGAAATATTAAGGTTCGTCTGGGGTATATGTGTGCAAGTCTGGAAAGAAGACCTATATGTTACATAGTTCTTAAATTTGATATTGATTATGGGCATGCTTGAGATATGCTAGGGTTGAGTGCTATAATTAGAACCAAAGGTCATATATTTATTAGGGCCCAGACACTTTGTGGCAGACGCCCTATAGTGATCAGTCTGTGCATCCATAACAAATTGTGTCTGGGCTGTAACTTTTTTGTCGTTCAAGACAGGCTTTGCATATTTGGCATGTAGGTAGACCACCGCCAGACGATGTGTCGTGTACCATTGTTGGTGACCTTGACCTTTAATTTTGACCTCAAGGTCAAATCGGTCCCTGCATCCGTAACAAATCATGTCCGGGCTGTAACTTTTTTGTCGTTCAAGATAGGCTTTTTGTATTTGGCATGTAGGTAAACCACCTCCAAACAATGTGTTGTGTACCATTGTTGGTGACCTTTGACCTTGAATTTTGACCTCGAGGTCAAATCGGTCCCTGCATCCATAACAAATCGTGTCCGGGCTGTAACTTTTTTGTCGCTCAAGAAAGGCTTTTCAGTTTTGGCATGTAGGTAGACTACCTCCAGACGATGTGTCGTGTATCATTGTTGGTGACCTTTGACCTTGAATTTTAACCTCAAGGTCATATCGGTCCCTGTGTCCGTAACAAATTGTATCCGGGCTGTAACTTTTTTGTCGTTCAAGATAGGCTTTTTATATTTGGCATGTAGGTAGACCACCTCCAGACAATGTGTCGCGTACCATATTGTTGGTGACCTTTGACCTTGAATTTTGACCTCAAGGTCAAATTGGCCCCTGCGTCCGTAACAAATTGTGTCCGGGCTGTAACTTTTTTGTCGTTCAAGATAGGCTTTTTATATTTGGCATGTAGGTAGACCACCTCCAGACAATGTGTCGCGTACCATAGTTGGTGACCTTTGACCTTGAATTTTGACCTGAATGTCAAATCGGTCCCTGCATACGTAACAAATCGTGTCCGGGCTGTAACATTTTAGTCATTCAAGATAGGCTTTTCATTTTTGGCATGTAGGTAGACCACCTCCAAACGATGTGTCATATATAATTGTTGGTGACCTTTGACCTTGAATTTTGACCTCAAGGTCAAATCGGTCCCTGTGTCCGTAACAAATCGTATCCGGGTTGTAACTTTTTTGTCGTTCAAGACAGGCTTTTCATATTTGGCATGTAGGTAAACCACCTCCAGATGATGTGTCGCATACCATTGTTGGTGATGGTGACCTTTGACCTTAAGGTTAAATCAGTCCCTGCATCAGTAACAAATCATGTCCGGGCTGTAACTTATTTGTCGTTCAAAATAGGCTTTTCATATTTGGCATGTAGGTAGACCACCTCCAGATGATGTGTTGTGTACCATTGTTGGTGACCTTTGACCTCGAGATGAAATTAGTGATTTTACCGTAACAAACTGTTAACTTTTCACATTTTCATCTTCTTCTGTGAAACCACTTGATGGATTGGTATTACTTGATTCATAAATACAACTCTAAATCCAGCAGGGCAAAGCTAGGCAATACAGAGAAAACTTTATACTTTTCAAATGAATCTATTATCTCCAAAGGTGTTTTATTACTGAGGTTAACATCAGTCTGTCCTTACAAATGTTTTAACACATGTTATTTATGGCGGGGCCCACAGAGATGGATTCCACTCAATGATATCTAGTTGATTTTGGCTCCAGTGTCCAGTTTTATAGGGCTCATTCTGTGATAACTATACTATTGGTTTTATCCTGGTTACAGCAGTTTTCTCCTCCAATAAAACTGCTACAATATAATTGAAAAATTGTTGAAAGTGGCATTAAACACCATAAACCAACCAACCAAATTTATGGATGAATAAAGATTCATTTTTAATTTATTATTATTTTAAATGTCCTACAGTAATTTTCTGCTTACCACAACTCTTTGTGAGAACTTAGTATAAAGCTAGTTGTGAGAATGGAGTATAAATTAAATCTTGTTATAAGAACTGAATATATACCTTGTTATATGTACTGAGTATAGCTCTTTGCGACAACTGTGTGAAGCTTGTTGTGAGAACTGAATATATAGCTGGTTATATATACTGAATATAACTCTTTGTGAGAACTGTGTATGGAACTTGTTTTGATGACTGAGTATACAACTTGCTATGAGAACTGAGAATACAATTTGCTATGAGAACTGAGTATATAGTTTGTTATGAGAACCGAGTATAAAACTTGCCATGAGAACTGAGTATAAAGTTTGTTATGAGAACATGAGTATTTCACTTGTGAGAACCGAGTATAAGGCTTGTGTATCAAACTCATGAAAGCTGAGTATAAAAGTAAAGTGCTAGTGTATGTATGTTAAATTGCTTTACATTTAATTATTTTGGTTGTTTATTATACCCACCGCTCCCCAGAGGGGGAGGAGGATATACTGTTTTACCTCTGTCCATCTGTCCTTCCGTCCGTCCAACATATTTTTCATCGCATTTTTCTCAGCAACTATTGATGTATGCCATATTGTGGGAGGTGTTTTTGGACCCGTCAGATGCCTACTTCATGTTTGCCGACTTAGTTGGTTTTTATACACATTGAACATATATGCACATTTTTCGTCACATTTTATGCTCCCTCGACTATTGGTCGGGGGCATATTGTTTTACCCCTGTCCGTGTGTCCGTCTGTCCGTCCATTCGTCATACTTAGTATGCATAGTTTGTCCGGCTAACTCCTCCTACAGTTTTTGATCTAGACCTTTTACATTTTGTAGACAGTTAGTACGCACACTGAAGGTGTGCATATTTTGTGGATTTTGATTTTCAACAATTTTTTACAAAATTATGGATGCATGAACTTAGCCACTGAAACCTGTTAACATGTAAACAAAGCTCCTTCACATTGTTAGGTACAGATTCATTTATTTCAGTCATTTCTGCTTGATGCTAAATAAGCAAAATATTGGTTTACCCTTTTGCAATTATAACCGCGGGGGCATTGTATGTGTCTTACAGACACAAACTAAGACACAAACACCTTTTAAAGTCTATACATAAGTTTTCTACATCATACCCGATGAATAATATACCATTCCTTGAAACTAAGTTATATTTAAAATCCATTTTGGCTCTTCAAGATGTTTTCATTGCATTATACCCCTACACAATCCTCAGAACCAAATCAAAAGTTATGGTAGTAAATTGAGGGGGGGGGTGGGTGGTTGAGGTGGATAAGATTGAGACGGGGGCATTCAATTTTCTAATTCTCAGCAACTATTGATAACACAAATCTGATATTTGGTCACAAGATTCATATAGGTACCCCATATCGTGGGAAGTATTTTTGGACCCATCAGATTCCTACTTCCTGTTTGCCGACTTTGTTGATTTTTATACACATTGTCATTGAACATATATTTTTTTTTATTACCTATATGCTCATTTTTCGTCACATTTTTCTCAGCAACTATTGATGGTAGAAATTTGATATTTCGTCACAAGCTTCATATAGGTACCCCATATCGTGGGAAGCATTTTTTGACTCGTCAGATTCCTACTTCCTGTTTGCCGACTTAGTTTTCGCCGCATTTTTCCAAGCAACTATTGATGACAGGAATCTGATATTTGGTCACAAGCTTCATATAGATATGCCATATTGTGGGAAGCATTTTTGGACCCGTAAGATTCCTAAGTGGCTGGGACATATAGTGTTACCCATGTCCGTAATTCCGAAATAAAACAGTTGCGACCACTTTTTTAGCTCACCTTGCCAAAGGGCAAAGTGAGCTTTTGGCATCCATCGTCCGTTAGCTTTCACATTTTCTTCTCCTCTTAAACCCCTCAGCCAAATGAACTGAAACTTGGTAGGAAGCATCTATGGAAGGTCCTTTATACAGATTGTTCATTTTGTCCCGATCCATTAACAAACATGGCCACCACAGGCAATTAGTGTTTCTGAATGGCCGATTTTTTAAAATATTCTCCTCTGAAACCGCTTGGCCAATTGAACCGAAACGTGGTAGGAAGCATCTATGGAAGGTCCTCTATAAAGATTGCTCATTTCGTCCCAATCCGTTAAAGGAAAAAGCCAGTCAGTTGAAAAGTTGCTTTAATTCAATTAAACTTTTTATTCATAAATCACTTATTATTTTTTTTTAACTTACACAAAAAAAATTCTTCTCACACTTTCCCTTTTAATTTCGTTAGTACAATAAAATGCTTAACATGAAGTCATAATGATTTTGTAAATATCAAAAGATAAATATACAACATTATTTTACGGTTTACATAATTTTTAATGATACAATTGCAACTGATCAATGCTGATATAATATACGATACCGCTATCATGACATCACGGCTCTTTTGGAAGAGCTTTAATTGCAAGTATAATCCGAGAATGGATTATGTCCCTTGTCTCCTCACATTGCAGAGTTCTGAAAAATGGAAGGTCCTCTATAAAGATTGCTCATTTCGTCCCCATCTGTTAGCAAACATGCCCATTCTTGTTTCTGATTGGTTGATTTCTAAAAAATCTTCTCTGAAACCGCATTCCCAAATGAACTGAATTTGGTAGAAAGCATGAACGGAAGGTCCTCTATAAAGATTGCTCATTTTGTCTCGATCCGTTAACAAACATGGCCACCACAGGTCATTCATGTTTCTGATTGGTTGATTTCTAAAAAAAAATCTTCTCCTCTGACACCGCTTAGCCAAATGAATCAAAACTTGGTTGGAAGCATCTATGGAGGGTCCTCTGTAAAGATTGCTCATTTCGTCCTGATTCTTTAGCAAACATGGCTGCCACAGGCAATTCTTTTTTCAGAGTGGTCGATTTCTAAAAATCTTCTTCCCTGAAACTGCTTAGCCAATTGAACCGAAACTTGGTAGGAAGCATCTATGTAAGGTCTTCTATAAAGATTGATAATTTTATCCCGATCTGTTAACAAACATGGCTGCCATAGGCAATTCTTGTTTCTGGTTGGTTGATTTCTAAAAAATCTTCTTCTCTGAAACTGCTTGGCCAAATGAACCGAAACTTGGTGGGAAGCACCTATGGAAGGCTCTGTATTAAGTTTCTTCAAAACAGAATGAAAGGTGAGTGACACAGGCTCATCCCACATTTCTCATGTACATGTATAGTTTTTACTCATAGTCTTTCATTTTTATTTTTATTTGTATTGATTATTATGTTGATGTTAATTTGTTTTTTTATTTTTATATTTGTATACAATGTTACACTCCTGACACAAATCTTACTTTTTAGCTATTTCCATCATTTGGCATCCGTCATAGTAATTTTTTTTGTAAGTCATGTCCTCTGAATCCAATGGGCAGATTGGAACCAAAATTAACTTAATATCAAGCAAATTAATATTTCTCTAATAGATAATTGTTAAATTATATGCTGATGGCCTGTTTTATTCATTGGACTCCAATTTCAACACCTATTTCTGTTGAAATATTCACTTTAGTTTATATATAAAAAAAATATGTCAGGAGTGTAACAATATTTGGTAAAAATACATTTTGTACAAGTTTGAATCTCCATTTGTAAATGAAATATCATGCAATTTCCAATTACATGTCATTTATAGTGCTGTGGAGTGCTATATTAAAATTTATTCTAATGTAGCCTTAATATGCTTTGGACCCAAAGGCTCGTACCCCAAAGATTCTGCGGTCTTCATTTGTGCAAGCTTGTTTCTGCACATCACAAGGATATTTATAGGAGTTTTTTTTAAATAATAAAATATTTTGACCAATTTGTTATTTTACAATCAAGAATTTTTTCCCATTTGGAAATTTTTTCTGTTGGTAAAGAAATGATTGCATTCACAAGATCTTTATAAACAAACCTAGTTTTGGGGGGGTATGTAGGAATCACCCTGTCCGTCCGTCTGTCCGTCCGTCCGTCTATGTACCTTGTAAGCGCAACTCCTCCTAAATGGCTTATTGGATTTTTGTGAAACTTTATACAGTTGTAGTACACTACCTGCAGATGTGCATGAAGAAATATGGTCGCTGTCCAAAATTTTGAAGGGGAGATAATTCAACTTATACTTTCACGAAAAAGGGGGGGGGGGCATGTACCTTGTTGGCGCAACTCCTCCAAAATGGCTTATTGGATTTTTATGAAACTTTACACACTTGTAGTACACTACCTGCAGATGTGCATGAAGGAATATGGTTGCTGTTCAAAATTTAAAAGAGTAGATAATTCAACTTATACTTTCACGAAAAGGGTGGGGGGGGGGGCATGTACCTTGTAAGCACAACTCCTACTAAACTGCAAGCGGGGGTATCACTCAGTGAGGTCACTCACAGTTCTAGTTCATGCCAACTACAATTGCAAGTGAAGAAGTGTTTGAAGATACCAAAGGGGTAATTAGAATCCGTAAATCGACACAATGGCCAAATAAAAATGGACAACAGGACACACAACAATCTACAAAACATACACATAAAACTAACGATCGAGTAACAGAACACCACTTAAAACCAGGGTGAACAAATAGAGCTCCACTTTAAGATATTTAAAAATACTATTTCAAGAATTCTTGTCTTTTATTCAAATAAACGGAAACTATGAATTATAATTTCCGTTCTGTTACCAATGTCGTTCTGTCCTGTTACATTGCCTACAGTAAACAAACATAGCTTTGTTGTTATTGGTGGCATTATTCTCAGTTTTAACAATACTGTCATTTAAAGTGGTATGTATCTCACTACCTGTTTCCTTGACTGGTACAGTGCCGATTGACGAAGATACTGAGCAAGGATATCCAAATCACAATGACGAAGATTTCAGATCTATCTTTCCAGGTACAACAAAATTGAGTTATCTGAACTGTGAGGGCACAAATCCATATCTATGATGACAACGAATCTACTACTTGGTTAGAATGTGTATTGTATTTCAAAATAACTTGGGACCCGGGTGGCTCAATGAGTTAGGTAGATGGATTACCTAACAACTCATACAAGCCTATCATCAATATGGCGTGGGTTTGCACCCAGCTTTGTAAATTACAAAAAAGGTGCAGTCGACTCGCAACCGCAAGTGCAGGGTGTCAAGTCCCTATAAAATCCTATAATTTCCTTTAAATTTGGAAATTCCTATATTTTCCCTATTATTCTTTAATACCTCTATAAAGCCATATATATATAAAAATCATTGACAAAATAGGTAAGTCATAAAAATAATATTCTGCTCATATAAAACTACTACGTGAATCATAAAATTTCCATTTTTAGCTCAACTTTTCGAAGAAAAAAAGTCGAGCTATTGTTGTCACTCCGGCGTCAGCGTCTGGGTCGGTTAAGTTTTTTGTCAGAGTCCATTTCTCAAAAAATGTCAAAGGTATCCATTTGAAACTTGGAATACTTGTTCACTATCAAAAGAGGAACCAATTACAACAAGGCAGATGACCCTGTGATTTGTATATCTAGAGTTATCTGCCCTTGTGTCGACATAGTATCTAGAAATTAGGGATATTTTTTTAGTATAATTAAAATTTCTCAATAACTAACAAAGCTATTAACTTGAAACTCAATACACTTGTAGAAAGTGTTGACCCCAATCTGTTGACAAGAGAAGACAACTCCATCCAGCATTTTATTTGAGTTATTCCCTCTTTTTGACTTAGAATTTCTTCAAAAAATTAAATTTCTCAATACTTGTTCATTATCAAATGGGGAACCCATTACAACAAGGCAGGTGACCCTGTCATTTGTATATCCAGAGTTATCTGCCCTTGTTTTGGCATAGTACATAGACATTTTGGATATTATTTTAGTGTAATTAAAATTTCCCAAAAATTATCAAAGCTATTAACTTGAAACTCAATACAGTTGTAGAAAGTGTTGACCCTGTTCTGTTGACAAGAAAAGACAACTCTATCCATAATTTTATTTGAGTTATTTCCCTTTTTTTACTTGCATTTTTTTTTCTAAAACTACAATTTTCTCAATATAAACTGATAGGCATTAAAATGAAACCCAAGAAATTTTTTGTTATTTTTTATTTCATATTCACTAAAATAGTGTTACAAGAAAAGATTATACCCACACCACACACCACACCCAAGAAATTTTTTGTGAGACACACTGATTATGAGTTAAAACTGACGAATAAACATAAACAAGGATGCTGTTTGCAACATTAGAGGTATGTAACATATGTTTTTATGTCAACTCTAACCACATTTCACTATCTAAGACATTTTAAAGCATTTTCATATTCAGGAAGACTGAATATAAACATTCAGTGCATGTAAACTTGTGAAATATCAAAAATGGTATTTTTCACCATTTTGCACGTTAAGGATGAAGCTAAGTTACATTTTCAGTCCTCTTGTAATCATACAACCTAGAAATTATATTCTGTATTGGTATTTCGAACGAATTAAATCAATAAATAGGAGAAATTCAATTATGCGGCTACTACTTTTCAATGTAGCCACTACGACTTTTGAATATGAATGCTACTTATTTAAAATATAGACAATTACACAAGTGCTACAGTTTTAAAATGTAAACACTTGTTAAATCAATTACGATTGTACTTGATCTTGACATCTTTTCTGGTGCACAAGTCAGTAATTTCCTACAAAGGTTTGCATTATAGTTACAGAACAATTTTGTATTAATAAACGGAATAAAGCTTAGCGTCATAGTCCATTTAGATAACTGTGTGTTCGTTAGGGTGGTTATATAAAAACATTTGGATTTACAAAAGAATGAATTATCACTTGATAGGTACTAAAATTCGAAATAAATGTTGAGCTAAGTGGCAGATACTCCTTGATTTCCAAACAAAAAGAAAAAATACACAAAACGTAACATGATGAAGTAGTATCTTTTTCTAACGATATGCACTTCTAGCAATTGTCTTGTTGAAGAACTTCCACAATACATCGGCAAACGAATACCGAAGAAACAAGCCGAAGGGATAATTAAGAAAATCATAGATCCAAAAACATGGCGATACAGAGATAACACAAAAAGAGACAACAGAAATAACAAGGACAAAACAAATAAACAGAACACCACAAGAAATAAAGCACTAGCTCCGGAAGGGTAAGCATGATCTGCTCCACGCGTGGCACCCGTCACACTGTAAGTGGAGAGTCCGGTATGGAGTCAAATTCGGTGTGTCAGTCCGGCTCGATTTCCTCTTCTGTACTCCCGTCTACTCCTTCAATTTCCATTGCTGAAAACATTAAATTTTGTTTTATTCTTTATAATATTATACCTATATGAGACAACGGTATTGTATTTTAGGATTTAAGGTGCATAAAGCGTATATTTTACTGTTGCAAATCGTCGGCGCGTAAGCGGTGACGGAAAACGTTTATTCGGCGAGTCAAATCTTATATTATCCCCGAAAATCCTTAAATACATTATGGTTATCTCAATTTTAAAGCAATTATAAAAAATATCGTATATTTACGTAAGTCTGGTATGCGGCTGTGTCTCGTCGATGCAGTTTGTTCCCGCCGTAAACCGTCGTTCAATAATATTTGCGTTTCGAACATAATTGCATTAGAATGTGTGATAATCTCCAAGAGTACCAAGTGTTCATATATGAAAAGAGTGGAATACTTTATAAACATGCAAATAAATTCATGTACACTCGTTACTCACGTCTTCATTCTTTCCATGTATGATAACTTTGTTGATGGAAGATCATCCAAATATGATTTCCTATTTCATTTGTTATAATTGTATTTTAAAAGGTGTTTCAACTTGCGCTTCCAAATAGAAATATTTCAAATAGTCTTAAATTTTATTCTTTTTCAAACTTCAAATGAAAAAGATTGATAGCATCCTACTAAATTATGTTCTAGTGAATAGAATATATTTCGATAACATACAAAAAAACTCGTTCATTATATTAATTATATATTTCATGTGCTAATTAAATCCTTGATTTTCTGTTTGTGTTAAGTATCTTTACATTTTTATTGTTTTGTTAAGTTCTTGTAGTTTCTTATGCCTAAATAGCATGCCACAATCACATCTTCTTTGAAGTCCGTAACAATACTTATGTAAGTCCATATTGAAAAGTAAGTAACATATATATTAGAAAACAGTAGCGTTTCTATTGAAAAGAAGTAGCATTACACAAAACGACTATATTGAAAAGTAGTAGCGTCGAAATTTTCCCACATATTCTATAACAGTCTATTATTAATTAATTATGCATTACTGATGTAAAATTCTACATGTAAGATTTAGTTTTACATTCAAATTAACATATGAAATAGTAAAATACTCACTTTGTAGGCTTAAATGTATAATCGTGCTATATTTTCCTACCTACCATTCGAGATTTTCAATATACAGGTAAGTTTACAGTATGTTGATGAAATTTAACCAAACAACCGGCGATAGAGATAGTATTAAATCCGGAACGAATATATACCAATTTCAAGTCTGATTAGATATAATATTTTGGATAAAGGCTGAAAATACATATTTCGTCTGCAATGTTTACAATGTTCTATTAGAAAATTTAGCCCGTTCATATTCGAAAAGTTCTTCTCGACTAGCACTATGCATAGACTGATTTCTCAATCTTGCAGACATATTTACTTATATAACCATCATACAATGTAGTTAGAAGTATGTATAACTTTGTAAATTGTTTGCAGTTTAATATCAGATACGAAGAAGTCGAGCGTCCAGCACCCATGGGCGGTGCTCTTGTATGTATGTTGTATTGACATTTTGAATTTTTTGTTCCTTTTAAAAAGAGTGACTTTATAATGAAAGTTGAAAATAAGAAATAAATGGGAAGAGTTACTTTATAATGAAAGTTGAAAATAAGAAATAAATGGGAGGAAATGGCTGTAGGGGAGGAGGAAGTCATTGCTTAAGTTTATATTATGTTTGTAGCATGTTAAATATTATGTACAATGATTCATTCTCATGTTAATATATAAATTGTCAGATTTCCAGGGTTAAAGAATGGACTTTCAACACAAATTATATACTAGAAACCCTATATATTCATGTATATTTCTTCCAAAATCCCTATATTTACCCTATAAATTAAACAAAAAATTCCTATAATCCTATATTTTTGAGACCAAAAGTGGCTTGACACCCTGCAAGTGATAAAGTTTACCAGTTACTTGCCCATGGTCGGTGGTTCTCTTAGGGTAGACATAATTATTCTGTCGTTTAGAAAGCCCTTTCTATCATTCTATATTTATCTTTTACTTATCTGACTTTTTATGTTTATGTTTATTATTATATGCAGCATAAAAAAATAAAAACAAACATAAAAAGTCAGATAAGAAATAGAAGTGATGACTAAGTGGTTGTGTAAACTGACTAATAAATCATATTTATATCCATGTTTGCTTTAATCTTCAAAATTTCAAAACAAGTTAGTGTTACAATGTAACAAATGAATCCATATAAGCACAACCCATGAAATTGTATGCATAATAAATTTTCAATGCATTTAGATTAAAGATTGTTTAGTGCCACTTTCAGTAATATTTCAGCTATATCTTGGCGACCATTTTAGTGGTGGAAGAAGCCGGAGAGAATCACCGAATATCCGAACTTTGTCACTTGCGTCTGCGAGTCAAGTGCACCCTTTTTATGCCCCCACACTACTGGTCGGGGGCATATTGTTTTACCCCTGTCCATCCGTCCGTCCGTCCGTCCGTCCGTCCTTCCGTTCATCACACTATAGTATGCAGTTTGTCCCGCTAACTCCTCCTACAGTTTTGGAGCTACAGCTTTAATATTTTGTAGGATGTTTATACACATAATGGAGGTGTGCATGTGCACAGGAATTTGATTTTCATCAAATATTCTCAAATTGACAGGTAGTTGACTTAGTCATTTTTTTCGTACTAGCTGCATAAAGGGATTATGGTTTGTCTGGCTAACTCCTCCTACAGTTTTAGAGCTACAGCTTTAATAGTTTGCAGGATGTTTATACACATAATGGAGGTGTGCATGTGCACAGGATTTTGATTTTCATCAAATATTGTCAAAATGACAGGTAGTTTCGTACTAGCTGTATAAAGGGAACATGGTTTGTCTGGCTAACTCATACAGTTTTTGACCTAGACCTTTTATATTTTGTAGACAGTTAGTACCTACACTGAAGGTGTGCATATTTTATGGATTTTGACTTTCAACAATTTTTTACAAAATTATGGATGCATGAACTTGGACAGATTTTGCTAAATCCATATAGGATATATGGTTTGTCTGGCTAACTCCTCCTACAGTTTTTGAGCTAGACCTTTTATATTTTGTAGACAGTTAGTACCAACACTGAAGGTGTGCATATTATAT